>PVIY010021379.1:29274-42607 GCA_004026745.1 Myrmecophaga tridactyla
GATGAGAAAAACCTGCCTTATAGGATAGTTTTTTCAGAAGCCCTTCAGAAGCTAGGACTGGCCTTCTTCTGCAGCCTGAGCTCTTACTCCATGACCTTTTACCCTATATCCCAACCAGATTTCTCTGCCTGCTTGCCTGGCAACAAGTGTGACATGTCATTATCCAGCATGGCCCTTGCCTTCTTCCACTTCATACCAGCCCTTCCACTCTCTCCATGGCTTTGTCAGTTCTTATGTCACCTCCACCAGGAAGCCTTCACCTGATTCTCTACCCTCCATCCCCTCAATATACTCTCAGCAGCCTGGCCTTCTTCTATGTTCCCACAGCTCTTAGAACACTACATCTCCAATGCCAGTTTCCTTATTGGTATCCCCAGTTAGACTGTGATGTCACTAAGGGCAGGGATTATTTCACGGCTCTAGCACAGGGGCCTGGCACACAGCACAGACTCAATAAGTAATTGTTGAATAAATGAATCAATCAATGAATAAATCAGTGGCTGCTGAAATTTAGGACAGCTGGCTGTTATCAGCACCACAGTCTTCAGGCAAAGCTGCCAAAGATGGTTCCCTTGTTTTGTGAATGAGTCTGCTCTGCTTAGTAACTAGCACAGTTTATATAAAGAGGGGTAACTGGCTGTGGTTCTTGCAGAGACATTTGGACAGTGACTAGCACTTTTGGTTTAGGTGTAAACAATGACAACCATGGATTTAAAAAGTCAGTCAAAAATGACTCGGTGAGAGAGGATTGTGGGAAGATGGTGGAGTAGGATGCTCCAGGAATCAACCCCTCCCCAAAACAACTATTGAACTGGCAGAAACAATCTGAAACAACTATTTTGAAACACGGAGTCTAGTGAAGCACTGCATAGCATCCAGGGCGGAGCGGGAGGGAGAAGCTGGTAAATTGTGAGTTTCACCCTCGCTGCGGCAGCTACCATCCCCCTTCCCCCAGCCTCATGGCAGGCAGCGGTGGGGACTAAAGCTCAGGCTCCTGGCACAGCTTGCTGGTACCAACATAAAGAGCTATTCCTCCAAACTCTATGGCAGGGAGGGGTTGTATCTGATCACTGATCGCTGCTTTTGATCAGCTACTTCAGATCCCTGAGGGCCAGCTCTGAGGGTGGCCACTGTTCCAGCCACCCTCAGGCAAAGGCAGCAGAGGACACTTAAAGACAGCATGCTTCCTCAGAATTATGGAGGACACTTGAAGGGTTACCTATGCTGTATAGTCAAGAAAGTACAGCTTTGGGGAGCTGTGGAAGAACTTCCTTGAGCTCAGAACTGTGAGCTTATGAGTTAATAAATCCCCATTGCAAAAGCCAACCCATTTCTGTTATATTGCATTTCAGCAACTTTAGCAAACTAAAACAATACTCAATGGTGGAAGACTGAAAATGTTCCCTCTAAGAACCCGAACAAGACAATGATAACCAGTGTTACTACTGTTATTCAGCGTTGTACTGGAAGCTCTAGTCAGAGCAATTGGGAAAAGAAAAAGGCATCCAGATTACTACAAAGGAAGAAGTAAAACTTTCCCTTTTTACAGATGATATGATTCTATAGACAGAAAGTCCTGAAAAATCCACAGTAAAGCTATTAGAACTAAGAAACAAATTTAGCAAAGTGGCAGGGTACAAAATCAATATGCAAAAATCAGTAGTGTTTCTAAAATACACCAGTAATGAATGATAGGAAAAAGAAATTAAGAAAAAAATTCCATTTACAATGGCAACTAAAATATCTAAAAATAAATCTTGGCAAGGATATAAAGACTTATATACACAGAAAACTGGAAAGTATTACTAAAAAAATTTAAAGAAGACCTAAATAAATGGAAGGACATTCGGTGTTCATGGATTGGGATGTCAGTTCTGCCCAAAGTGATTTACAGCCTCAGTGCAATCCCATTTTTATGGAAAAGTCAATTATCCAATTTTTATGGCAGGGTAAGGGGCCCTGAATTGCCAAAACTATCTTTAAAAAGAAGATCAAAGTTGAAGAACTCACACTCCCCAATTTAAAAACTTATTACTGAGCTATAGTACTCAAAACAGTACGCTACTGGCACAAAGACAGACATATAGACCAATGGAATTGAAATGAGAGTTCATCCATGGCTAATTGATTTTTTCTTCCTTTTTTGTTAAAGAAGTTGTAAGCTTATAGAAAAATCATGTAGAAAATACAGAATTCCTACAAACCGCCCCTCACACACAGTATTCCCTATTATTAAACACCTTGCATTAGTGCAGTACCTTTGTTACAGTCGATGAAACAATATTACAAAAATTATACTATTAACTACAGTCCATAGTTTATACTAGGTTTCACTGTTTGTGTTGTATAGTCCTATGGTTTTTGAAAATTTTTATTCTAGCAACCTATTACAACCTAAAATTGCCCTTTTAGCCACATTCAAATATATAATTCAGTGCTGTTGATTCCATTTAAAATGTTGTAGTACCCTTACCATCATCCATTACAAGAACTTTCCCATCACCCCAAACACAAATTCTGTCCCAACTAAGCATGAACTCCCTATTTCCTACCTCCACCACCCTCATCCCCCACCCACCCTGTCCCTGGTAAGCTGTATTCTTGTTTTTTACACTGAATTTGCTGTTTTATTTATATTAGAACATAATTTAAATACAGAATTACCGTATGACCTGGTAACCCGCCTTGTAGGTACATACTCGAAAAAATTTTGAAAGCAAGAACTCAAACAGATATCTGTGGCATTTGTGAATAAGCAGCATTATTCACAATTGCCAAAATATACTAGTACGTAGTATCTAGTACATTTACAATAGCATAACAATATCTAGCATGAAAATACCTAGTGATAAATTGAATAAAAGGTGTTTAAGATATCTACAGGGAAAATTATAAAACTTTGAGAAACATTAAAGAAGAAACTTTTTTTCTTTAATGACTGAAAACAAAGACTTCTCCTTTATTTGCTCCTGAGCAGTAGCACAGAATCTCTCTCTTAAACATTCGGCAGCCTCAAGTACAGAGGTACATCCAGGGCCTCAGCAGAAAGTGGCCGGGGCGTACCTGTGGCCCAGGGATCTGTGGTCTCGTCACTGGTCACAAGAAGCATCACCATGAATGACGGCTGTTCCTCAGCCCTGCTGGGTGGCCAGGGAACTGCAATGCCTAGAGGCAGAGCTTACCACAAGGAGCAAATGGGTCAGCACTGAAAGAAAGCTGAGACTTGTAAACCATCTCCACAGCAATTCTACCTGGTGGTTGCCATGGCCGATACTACAAATGTCAGCATCTCTATGGTTGGGGACGAGACCTTGCAGGGCTCCATCTTTTTCTACAGACAGGGGCAGCACAAGTCATCAGGTAATGAAGTTGAAGGAAAAAACAATCCCTCAATAGTTGAAATTCCCAAGCCTCCAAAAATGTTATGTGGAAATAACTCATCATTTATAGACAACAGTTTGTTCCTGTCACCATCAGCATCATCAATATTTGAAATTAGGATTTGGTGGCTCTGACCAAGAGCCTTGACTGGCTCCTGAATTCTGAAAATCAGGGATTTTAGTTCAGCATGTTTATTTTATACATGCCTTGATTTCCATTCTGTGTTTATTTCAAAGCATATATATTTAATCATTTAATTATACTATAAGATACAATGACTTTGATGGTCCTAAAACATTTTTTTCATATCCCTCTGTTCCAGTTTGCTAGCTGCTGGAATGCAATATACCAGAAACTCGATGGCTTTTAAAAAGGGGAATTTAATAAGATGCAAGTTTCTAGGCTGTGGAAATGTCCCAGTTAAAGCAAGTCTACAGAAATGTCCAATCTAAGGCATCCAGGGAAAGATCCTTGATTCAAGAAGGCCAATGAACTTCAGGGTTTCTTCTCATCTGGAAGGGCACATGGCGAACAAGGCATCATCTGCTAGCTTCCTCTTCATCTCTCTGGGAGGCATTTTCCTTCTTCATCTCCAAAGATCACTGGCTGGTGGACTGTGCTTTGTGGTTCTGTGGCATTCTCTGTTGTGGCTTTCTCGTGGCTCTGGACTTCTGTTCTGCTCTCTCTGAATCTCCTACTTTCTCCAAAATGTTTCCTCTTTTATAGGATTCCAGTAAACTAATCAAGACCTACCCAAATGGGTGGAGTCATGTCTCCATCTAATCAAATTTAGTATCCACTCTTGATTGATTCACATCTCCATAGAGATAATCTAATTCAAGTTTCCAACATACAGTACTGAATAGGGATTAGAAGAAACAGCTGCCTTTACAAAATTGGATTAGGATTAAAACATGGCTTTTCTAGGGTACATATATCCTTTCAAACCAGCATACCCTCTCTTTAAAAAAAAAAAAGTGTTCCGGACCAAGATGGCGGCTTAGCAATGCACACGTTTTAGTTCGTCCTCCAGAACAACTACTAAATAACCAGAAACAGTACAGAACAGCTCCTGGGGCCACGTCAGTGACCGGACACACAGCGTACCCCAGTCTGGACCAGCTGCGAGCCCCCCCCCCAGAACCGTGAGTTCCCCACAGGCTGCTTCCCAGCGGGGAAAGGAAAGAGACTACCAGCAGCAGGGGCTGAGCCCAACCAAACGCCAATTGTGGAATTAATTAACAAATTCTGACGTCTAAAAATAGGCCCCCAGCTCAGGTGAACCTGGTCAAAGCAGAAGTCGCTCATTTTTGCCCTGGTGCCAAGGGGGCAGGGCTGACAGAAAAAGGAAAAGAAAAAGAAGAAAACAGAGGTTTTTGTGGCTGTGTTTCTACAAAGGCTTGACTGCCTTTGGATACAGTGGCAGGGCTTCTCAGGCTGCAACTACCCCAGGCATAGGCAGAAACCAGCTCGTTTGAGGGCTTGTCTGGAGCCTGTGCCTTCCCCAGGGGAGGGATGAAGCCCAACTCAGGTGGAATCCCTCTCTCAAGGAATTCAGACACCAGGGCTTGGTAATTTGAAGCCATTAAAACCAGCCTACAACCTCTCCTCTGTCTCCACTACACCCCAGGAGGGAGAGTCTGCCAAAGTTAAGGGTACCGCATCATCGTGTGTTGGCGGGACCTGCAGGCAGACAAGCGCCACATACTGGGCAGGATAAGAAAAACGGAGCCCAGAGATTTCACAGGAAAGTCTTCCAACCTGCTGGGTCTCACCCTCAGGGAAAACCGACGCAGGTGACTCTTTCCTCCTGATAGGAGGCCAGTTTGGTCTGGGAAAATCCAGCTGGGGTCTATAATACCTACCTAGACCCTCCTAAGTGTGTGTGGGGGGGAAGGCACCATACAAGCAGGGCAAGAAACAAGAAACCAAGAACTGAAAAATTCTCTTCTGTTAAACAAAGCTTAATCTAGAGGTCCAGATAAAGCTGAACTGAATGACCGAATGTCAAAGAACAGAGAGACAACAAATTCATCCAGCAAGAAAATGCTAGGTAAAAGAAGTGAAAACAATCTCCAGAATAAACTAATTAAGGTAATTAAATGCCTAGACACCAGCAAAAAATAACAAATCATACTAGGAAAATTGAAGATATGGTCCAGTCAAAGGAACAAATCAACAATTCAAATGAGATACAGGAGCTGAAACAATTAATTCAGAATATATGAACAGACATGGAAAACCTCATCAAAAACCAAATCAATGAATTGAGGGAGGATATAAAGAATACAAGGAATGAACAAAAAGAAGAAATCAAAAGTCTGAAAAAACAAATCACAGAACTTATGGGAATGACAGTAGAAGAGATTAAAAAAACAACGGAAACCTACAATGGTAGTTTTCTAGAGACAGAACATAGGATTAATGAACTGAAGGACAGAACATCTGAAATCCAGCAAGAAAAAGAAAATACAGGGGAAAAAATGGAAAAATATGAGCAGGGACTCAGGGAATTGAAAGACAATATGAAGTACACAAATATACATGTTGTAGGTGTCCCAGAAGGAGAAGAGAAGGGAAAAGGAGGAGAAAAACTAATGGAGGAAATTATCACTGAAAATTTCCCAACTCTTATGAAATACTTAAAATTACAGATTCAAGAAGCTCAGTGTACCCCAAAGAGAATAGATCCAAATAGACATACTCCAAGGCATTTAATAATCAGAATGTCAGAGGTCAAAGAGAAAGAAAGAATCTTGAAAGCAGCAAGAGAAAAGCAATCCATCATGTACAAGGGACACCCAATAAGACTATGCATAGATCTCTCAGCAGAAACCATGGAAGCGAGAAGACAGTGGGATGATATATTTAAATTATTAAAAGAGAAGAACTACCAACCAAGAATTCTATATCCAGCAAAATTGTCCTTCAAAAATGAGGGAGAAATTAAAACATTTTCAGACAAAAAATCACTGAGAGAATTTGTGACCAAGAGACCAGCTCTGCAAGAAATACTAAAGGGAGCACTAGAGACAGATATGAAGACAGGAGAGTGTAGAAAGGAAGACTATAAGTAAAGGTAAAAAGAAGGAAAATTAGATATGACATATAAAATCCAGAAGGCAAAATAGTAGAAGAAAGTTCTACCCATGATGTTAATGGATTAAACTCCCCAATCAAAAGACATAGACTGGCAGAATGGATTAAAAAACAGGACCCATCTGTATGCTGTCTCTACTCAAAGGACATGAGAGCAAGGTCACAGACATTTGCACACCAATGTTTATAAACTGTTTTTTTTTTTTAATTTGCATATTTGCAGGAGGCACCAGGGATCGAACTCCAGACCTCCAGCACGGCAGGTCGGAGCTCTGCCTGCTGAGCCACGCCACACCAATGTTTATAGCAGCATTATTTACAATTACCAAGAGATGGAAACAGCCAAAATGTCCATCAACAGACGAGTGGCTAAACAAACTGTGGCATATACATAAGATGGAATATTATGCAGCTGTAAGACAGAATAAAGTTATGAAGTATGTAACAACATGGATGGACCTTGAGGACATTATGCTGAGTGTGATTAGCCAAAAACAAAAGGACAGATACTGTATGGTCTCACTGATATAAACTGACATTAGTGAATAAACTTGGAATATTTCGTTGGTAGGTAGAAACCATCAGGAGATAGAAATAGGGTAAGATATTGGGTAATTGGAGCTGAAGGGATACAGATTGTGCAACAGGACTGAATATAAAAACTCAGAAATGGACAGCACAATACTACCTAAGTGTAATACAATTATGTTAAAACACTGAATGAAGCTGAATGTGAGAATGATAGAGGGAGGAGGGCTGGGGGCATAAATGAAATCACAAAGAAAGATAGATGATAAAGACTGAGATGGTATAATCTAAGAATGCCTAGAGTGTATAATGATAGTGACTAAATGTACAAATTTAAAAAATGTTTTTCAATGAGGAAGAGCAAAGGAATGTCATTACTGCAGGGTGCTGAAAATAGATGGTAATTAATATTTTAAAATTTCAACTTATGTATGAGACTAAATCAAAAAATGTTTATTTGGTACAAAATTTACATTTTGACTAGTGCATGTCCTAATTTAACATGTAAGTAGTGGGTTGAACAACATAAGTACATGGAACCTCGGGTAGGACATGAGATTTTGTTGGTTTGTCCAGAGTGATGCCCCGATGAATCCCAGAGTGATTCGATCAGTGAGTGGAAAAGTATTTGCAAAATCCCGTTCGGGGAATGACGAGAGCACTAACATCGATCCTTACCGAAACTAACTTTGTCTTGTGAATTTAAATGTGTACATTGCTTAGCAGTAAGAGGAAAGTTCCACAAACATTAGTGAGGAGAAGGGACTGTAGTAGAGGAGGAGATCAGAGCCAGCAAGTCCTGGTAGGGAGAGAAACTGAGGCAGTCCAGGCCTCACACCCGCTTCTTGATCCTTAAAAGTAGAAAGTGCATGATGTTTTGAGTAAAGGGTAGAGAGTGAGAGAAAGGACAGAAAAGATAAGTGAAGATTTTTTTTTAATGCCTTTTTCCACTTTGAAACAATATAAAGTAGCCTTATTAAAACAAACAAAAAAAAAAACTTAAGAAAATTGCTAAGTAACTCAACGAAGGTTTTCATCCACAACAATCTTTAGGCGAAAATTTATACTATTTGAAGGCAAACCACACCATGGTTAACTGTTCTTGTCACTCTTTCCTCAATTAACTGCAACTCTCCCGAGAGTAAGGGCTTCTATTTGTTCCTAGGCTACAGCCACTCCTTCAGGGAAATCTGTGAAAGAGATTTTCGGAAAAGATGTACGTTAACCCAAGGAAATTTGACCTTTTAAACCGAAATAGAGTACTGACAGCGCGTAACCCTATGGGTATGCAAATGAGCATTTCGCTCATTTTGTGAGCCAGCAACCACCCGTAGCTCTTGTACAGAGCCAAGGCTGGAGGCAGCGTGATGCAGAACCCACTGACATTCACTGAGATGTTATCCAGTTCCCGGACACTCAGAAGCGCGGGCCGGTCCTTCGCGTTTTGCGCTACGCGCGCCCTTGGCGTAGGTCACCGCCCCACGCGCTACAGACCCAGCGGCAAACTACAAAATAAGAAACCCCAGTAGTGAACCACTGTTAAAAAGCCGAGTTTCTGCGGAAACTCCATTAAGCTCATGAGCCCGTTGAAACGTATGTGCAAGAGTCACTTCGCATCCAATTAACCAAGTTTTTCTCTGATTGGCTCTGCCGTGTAATCACCCACACACAATTGAAAAACAATAAAAAATACTATAGAAAATGAACATATCAAACCACAAAAATTACAAAAAACTTAAGTGTTCCTACTGAAGAATAACAACTGCAAGGTGCTTTTTAACTAGAAACTTGGCAATTTTAACAATTTTAGCTCCTATTTTTTAACTTTGATAACTTGGCCTTGTCAGAAACAAGACCTCAAAAAATTGTTTTATTACTCGCTCTTGTTTCTCTCCACGGAAATCTTTAGTAAAAGGCGAAAGATTTATACGATCTGAAGAGAAACCTGAGTATAACAACAATTTCCTTGCTCATCTTCCCAGATACTGGCAGATCACTTATTGTTTGTGGTGCCTTTGCACCTACCTTGTAAAGAATTATCCCAAACATGTTCACATTGGGTACAAATCTTCTGACAAGAAAGTACATGGATAATAATGGTTATTCAAATAGATAATACTGGTAATAATTCTCATATGCCTGCATTGCATTCTGGTATGCAAATTAGCTAGCTACACAAACCAGAAATTTCCCTAAATTCTGTCTCTTCTACAAATGAATGGAGAGACAGAGAGATGCAGGACTTGATTCCTCTGTTAAGTCCTGTCTTCCATGCAGCAAATGCATGTGTTCAGTGTAGCATTTACCCACTTCACAATTACCATTCTATCCTGCCCCCCCTCTTTGATTCCTTTCTCTTCTTTACAAAAATAACCAACTTCTGCCATTTTCCCAGCCTCTCTATTGCACTTGTCACCATATTGTCAATGCCTGTTTGTAAATGCTCAACAAAAGTTAGTTGAATGAATGAAGTCATCTTTGTATCACCTACAACCAGCAGCCCCTGGCACAACAGGCATTCAGTGCATATTTGCTGAAAGGTTGAGGGAATGCCAGAATGAATGAAAGACTGTAAAGTATCTGCAGAAAAGCCCTGCAGGAAATAACCTCAATAAATTCTAGTTTCCTCCTGGTTCCTAACTAATCTCTTCCTCCTTTCACTTCCACCACTTCTAGCTGTGGGACTTTAACATAGTACTTAGCCTCTTTGTGCCCCAATTCTTCAACAGTTATGGGTTTATTATGATTATGGTGAAACTTCAATAGGAAACTGTATGGAAAGCCCTCAATACAGTGCCTGGGTAAAGAAGAGTTCAGTAACTGTTAGAAAAGTTGCTCTAAGCTGCTGTCTTCCTCCCCTTTCTCACTTCCTGCTATGCGTTGCCCCACCCCACATGCTCTGTCTCCCTCTAACCCTTGTCTTTCCCCATCCTAGTCTATCTTTGAAGACCCAGCCCTTCCCTCCTCCATGAAACCTTCTGGACTCCTTCAAGCCAAAGCCACACTTCCTCTGTGGGGCATCTCGGCCTGCAGTTGTGACAGCCTCCAGGCCTTCCTGACAGGTGGACTCACCACCCAACCTGTCCTCCTATTCCCATGGCTGATTCTGCCAGCCTGTGGTGCTCTGCCTCCTCCCTTAAGCTATGCAAGGACAAGACTAAAATGCCCCCTTCCCTGCTCCTGCCAAGCCTTCCACAGTGCTGGGTGGTAACAGGTGCCAGGAAAGGTCGATGAAGAGGTTGGGGTTAAAGGGAAGCGACTTGGCTCATGGGACTCATTTGCTTCTTTGCGGGGAGAGGGAGGAGGGGGAGTGTTGGTGGAGCCTAGGGCCTCTCCAATGCCTACGCTCTTCACCAGCCATCCAGCTGATCAAGGACCTGGTCAACTATGACGTGCGTCCAGCGCTGCTCAAGGGCCTCGTGGCGCTGCTGATACCGTCTGTCAAGGAAACCACTAAACTGGAGCCCAAGATCCTCAACGGTAGGGGCTCGCTCAGCCAGGCGGCGTCCGGCCCGGGTGGGGAGAGCCTCGGCGTCACGGCTGCTCCCTCCCCCAGACGCCTCGGTGCTCCAGATCACCGCCCAGCTGCCGGTTTTTTTGCAGCAGGCCGCGGCCGCCAAGGCCATCGGGTAAGAGGGCGGGGTGTAGGGGGTGGGTGCAGCCAGCCAGGCTCGGGGCTGCCCGCGGGTCCCGGGGGCGCCCCGGGTGGCGGCGCGGGCCGGGCTCGGGAGAGTCCTGAGGCGCCGCGGCAGCCGGAGTCCCCGACCCAGGGTCCTGGTGCGCAGCAACGTTAGCATCGCGGAGGAGCTGCTGCATCTGCGCGTGGTGCACAGCCTGATGGCCGCCATGGGCAACACTGACCACTGCAACAGCCAGCGGCTGGCCAGCCTCACGCTGGAGGTGAGCGCGGGCCGCGGTGCGCGCCCGGGTGGGGCTGCCTAGCGGCGGGCCCCAGCACTCACGCCTCCCCTCCCGCCTGCGTGCAGTACTACGTGCAGATGTTCCCCGTGGTGGAGGAGCACGTGCGCCAGAGCATGGGGGAGGAACTCTACAAGCTCTTCATTGTAAGTGTACCTACCCACCCCGACCCCAAAGAGCCGTGGTTGGCCCGGACAGAATGGTGCCCCCTCTACACCGTCCCTACCCGGATACCCCATCCCACACCCCAGTGGGCTTGGGCTCCTCCACCCGGCATCTTTCTGTTCCCTTTCCTGTTCTTCCCGTCACTCCGTGAGTCTGAGTCTGGCCTGCAACATCCTTCTACCCAAGCCCAATTTCAAGTCCAGACTGCCCTTGGCACCCCAGCCAGGTCCCCCTTGTTCCTGTCCTCAGAGCAATGCTGAAGACTTATACCTGAAAATAGACAGCATTCAGGCGGACATCTTGGCAGCCAACAAAGTCAATGTGACCAAAGGTGATGGGAGGTAGGAGAAAGGAGCCCTGGAGCAGAGGCACAGCCTGTACCTGTGCTCATGCCCGCCTTCCCTTCCTGCAGCCTTAGACATCTCCTCTGACATCTCCTCCAACAACATGAGCTTTTTCTTTGACCCTTCTGAACATGATGATCAGCTGGCCTACATCACACACTTCCAGAAGGAGGATATAGAAGCAAAGGAGGGACAAAGCCAGTGAGGCAACATGAGCAAAGTTTTGTGACAGGAAAGGCTGGCAGGAGAAAGGAGTCTGGGGCCAGGCTTTGGGCAGCTCCACCTGGTCCTTAGTGGAAGGCTGGGGGTTTGGCCCTGGGAGGGAGAGGAAGAGCTGCTGACCAGGAAGAGTTCAATAAACAGTCTTGCTATGTATCTAGTTCTGTGTTTATGTGTGTGTGTATGTGTAGACGGAAAGAAACGAGAGGGATAATGATGGATTGGGACTTCTCTGCTCACCAAGGAGAAAAAGCAGATCAGGTGAGAAGGGTCACCAGCATCCTAGAAGTTACAAAGCCATAAAGGCCAAGGAAGGGACCTGCTGGCCCTAGCGCTCTCACCTCCAGCACAGCAGTGATGCCTGGTTTTCCTCCTACCTCTCTGGTTGCTTTCTCTCATTTTTTTTTTTCCCCTCCACTGTAACCTGGCTCCTTTCAAGTTGCAGTAAGGCAGGACTCCAACTTTGGGCCTCTTCTCTATTTTTATCTCCTGGTGATCTTATCCACTCTCAGAGCTTTAAATGCCTTCTCTATGCCAGCGACTCCCACATATCTATTTCCAACTAACCTTTTCCACCTCCTCATATCCAAAATGGAACATCTCATGCTGTGCCACCCACAGCCTTCCCCATCTCAACTCATGGCAACTCATCCTTCCAGCCACTCAGGACGACATAGTACAGTTCTCCTTGATTTCTTTTTTTCACAACTGCATCCGTGCTGTCATTTGGCTCTAACTTGCAAATATGTTCGTAATCCAGCCATATCTTACTACCTCCATCGCTAATACACTGTTCTGAGGTACCATCGTCTCTCATCCAGATTTCTCTTTCTACCCCTAGTCTTTTTTCGGCACAGCAGCCAGAGTGGTTTTTTGTTTTTTTTTTTTAATTTCAGATAACATCACTGTGTGGTTCTGCAGTTCACAGACAGTGAGAACTAAAGCCCTTACAGTGGCCTATAGGGCCCAGGTGATCCTGGTCTCCCATTACTTCTCTAAATTCAACTGCTGCCCCGTTCATCTGCTTAGCTGTCCTCCAGCCACACTGGCTTCCAGTGCTGTTTGTCTTGAAATTAACAAACAAGCCCATACCCTAAAGCCTTTGCACTGCTCTCTCTCTGCCTAGAACTCTCCCCCCCACCACCCCACAGTTGTCTACCTGCCCACCTCCCTTCAACTCTTTACACAAAAGTTACCTTTTCAGTGCAGTCTACTCATTTTAAAACTGCAATCCTTAGAGCTCTGAAGCTATGAAAGTCAACGTTACCCTATACAGCAATTGTTTAAAAAGTTGAAAAAATGATCAGACTTCAACTAGAGACATGAATGAAGCTGATCTGGACAGGACTAAGGTAAACCAGAATACACAATAAAGGATGATGTATTAGTTAGAGTTCTCTAGAGAAACAGAATCAACAGGGAACCCTCGCAAATATAAAGTTTATAAAAATGTCTCATATGGAAGACAGGACCCAGGAGACAGTGCAGTCCACCGGGCTCAGTTCTTCTGTGTCCATTCCACTGGAGGAGATTTTGAGTCACAACAAATAGTAAATTTTTATTAGCTTCTTTTCAATTTTTCAGCTTAAAAAGTCATTAAACTAAACCTTCACTGAAAAAAATGACTTAATTATAAGTATCCACTTAAAAGAGAATCAGTGTAAAAAAAAAAAAAAAAA
>PVIY010021380.1:0-42476 GCA_004026745.1 Myrmecophaga tridactyla
GTGCGGTCGTTTGGATTCAATCTCTGCTACTGTTTCCTTTCTCTCCGCGGAGCCGCCTATGTATGATGCACTTCTTGGATCTGTAATTTTTAATCTTTCATAAGAGTTGGGCAATTTTCAGTGATAATTTCCTCCATTAGTTTTTCTCCTCCTTTTCCCTTCTCTTCTCCTTCTGGGACTCCCACAACATGCATTTCATGTTATCATTCAATTCCCTGAGCCCCTGCTAGTATTTTTCCACTCTTTTCCCTATATTTTCTTTTGTTTGTTGGATTTCAGATTCCGCCCTCCAGTTCTCTAATCCTATCTTCTGCCTCTGAAATCTAACATTGTAGGTTTCCATTGTTTTTTTCATCTCTTCTACTGTATTTTCATTCCCATAAGTTCTGTGATTTGTTTTTTCAGACTTTCAATTTCTTCTTTTTGTTCGTCTCTTGCCTTGTTTATATCCTCCCTCAATTCATTGATTTGATTTTTGATGAGGTTTACCATGTCTGTTTGAACATCCTGAATTAATTGTTTCAGCTCCTGTATCTCATTTGAATTGTTGGTTTATTCCTTTGACTGGAACATATCTTCAATTTTCCTAGTGTGATTCATTATTTTTTGCTTGTATCTAGATATTTAATTTCCTTAATTAGTTTATTCTGGAGATTGTTTTCACTTTTTTACCTAGGATTTTCTTGCTGGATGACTTTGTTGTCTATCTGTTCCTTGACATTCAGTCAGCTTATTCTAGTTCTCTAGCTTAGGTTTTGTTTAACAGATCAGAATTTTTCAGTTCTTGTTTTCTTGTTTCTTGCCCTGCCTGTATGGTGTCCTTTTTTAACCCTAGGAGGGTCTATTTAGCTATTATAGACCCCAGTCAGATTTTCCCAGACCAGACTGGCCTCCTTTTGGGAGGAAAGAGTCACCTGTATTAGTTTTCGCTGAGGGTGAGACTCAGCAGGTTGAAAGACTTTTCTATGAAGCCTCTAGACTATGTGTTTTCCTATCCTGCCCAGTATGTGGCACTTGTCTGCCTGCGGGTCCCAACAGCATAAAGTGATGCAGTATTTTTAACTTTAGCAGACTCTCCCTGCTGGAGACATGGTTGAGACAGAGGAGAGTTTGTAGGCTGGCTTTAATCACTTCAGTTTTCCAGACCCTGGCATCAGAATTCCTTGAGGGAGGGATTCCTCTTGAGCTGGGCCCTACCCTTCTCCTGGGGAAGGCATAGCCTCCAGGGAATTACCTCCTTTATCTCATCAGCCTCTTTGCCTCTCAGAGAAGCTTAATTCCTCCCTTGCCTGGGGCAGTGCAGCCTGAGAAGCCTTGCAGTTGTATGCAAAGAGCAGTCAACTGTAGAAATACAGCCACAAAAAAGAAAAGAAAAAAAATCCTTTTCAGAGCAAGACCTCCATTCCTCAGTTTTGCCAATCAAGAGCTTAAGTTGATACATTGCTCTACGTATCTCCAGGTCCTTTGTGCCCCCTCCTTTCCTCCAGGGCCCAGACCTTTTCAAGTAGTTTGTGCTGTCCAATCTGAAAAAGCTTCTTTCTTTTTCTTTTCCATCAGCCCTGCCCCATCTGTGCTGGAGCAAAATCCAGCAACTCAGCTTTTACTCGAGGTTCAGCTGAGCTGGGGGGTCTATTTTTAGTAGTCAGAATTTGTCAATTAAAAAATCCACAATTGGAGCTTGGTACAGCTCATCCCCTTGCTGTTAGTCAAGTCCCTTTCCTTTCCCCTCTGAGAAGCATCCTGTGGTGGAGGGGTGCTGGACTCTGTGGCTTAAGGGACTCGTGGTTCTGGGTGGGATTGCAGCCAGTCCAGTTTGTCCAGACTGGTGTCTGCACAAACACCAGTTTGTCCACTGTGTGTCTGGTCACTGATGTGGCCCCAGCAGTTGTTCTGTACTCTATATTTTGTTATTATCTATGCTTTGCTGTAATTTATTTCTATGGTATCTGTATGATGAAAATGCCATACAATGGAGTTCCACTGCACATCTCTTCCCAACTCTGTTCAGTGATGTCATTGTGGTAGCTTGAAACTATGGTGAAGTATTTATAGCACAGATATTGGCAAATGCTACAAATCAGGGATTTTATTTTTCCCCCTAAGAGAGTCCTATGTTAGACATTTATCAACATATCACTGGTAACAACAAATATTAATTTCCTACTCTCTAATGCATGTAAAGTATCTGGCAGAGTACATGGCACACATTTCCTAGAATGGGCTGGGAAATGTTAGTCCCTGTTTTAGTTTGTTAAAGCTGTTGGAAGGCAATATACCTGAGATGAATTGGCTTTTATTTGGGAGATTTATTTAGTTACAAATTTACTGATTTGGGAAGGCACAAGGTGATGTCTGCTGGACTTCTTGCCTGACTTCTGGGTTCAAACCGCTTTCCCTGGGGCAGTTCCTTTCTGCATCTCCAAATGTCTGGGTCTGAGCTGGCTCTGAGCTGTGAGTTGTGCTGAGCTCTTCTCTTTCTTCTGATCTCTCTTTTTAAGCCTCACTCATTGTGGAAGTTACCTTAACCAATCACAATGTAATCAGTACAGTATGGTACTGGCTCTTTGGAGAAGTGGAGCCAGGACACAGAAAATAGAAGATAAGCCTGCAAAATCTTGCAATCTTATTTCATGGGGAAACGCTAGAGACTTTCCCACTAAGTTCAGGCACTGCAGGAGTCTCCTAAACCTTCAAATTCACAGTCCACACGCTCTATCAGTTATTCCAGAGTCAGCATCAGTGAACCAACGCCTACAGACCCATCAGTTCGCTGCCACCTGTTTTTAAAAATAAAGTTAAATGGAACACAGTCATGCCCATTTGGCTGATTCCTGGTAGAGTTGAGTAGTTGTGACACAGACTATATGGACAAAAAGCCTAAATCATTTGCTTTCTGGCTCATTACAGAAGAAGGTGTTAGCAACAGTTCCTGAGCACTGACAAGGAAGGAAAACTTCCTAACTCCTTTTAGGAAACAAGTACAAAACTGATAGTTAAGTTAGATAAAGAGACTACAAAGAAAGAAAACTACAAATCAATGTCACTCATGAATATGGATGTAAAAACTTTAAATAGAATATTAGCAAAGATAATACTTCCCTAAAATCTCGTTGACTTTTTTTTTTTTAGCAGAGATTTAGCAATTTGGTACTGTGCTATGCACACCAGTGTTATTAACAGTGGTTTTTTTTTGGGGGGGGGTTCACTCTGTTAGTGATGGGGATGAAAATACAAACAGATTGCAAATCGATGTACTCAATATGCATATAGTCAGTGGGGGAAATGTACACTGAAATTATTTCACTCAAAAGTTATATTTATAAGGGTATAAATGGGAGTTCTGGAAGCAATTAACAGGACAGGTGTTTCAGGAGTTCCTTGAAAGTAGGCACCTTGCACTGTGCACTGTCACGTTCCTTTTTCCTGTCACCAAGACTGGCACTCAGCTCCTTGCAACTATACCCTTGCATTGTGCACCACTAGCCACATTTTATCCATATTAAGCCTGGCATCCATCTATTTATGAGTAGGCACCTTTCATTTTGCATTGCTGTCATCCTTGTGATGATCACAGAAGCTGGAAGACAGTTTCTTGAGAGTAAGCACCTTGCATTGTGCATTTTCATGTGCTTGTGCCCAGAGCCTGGCACAGGGTCCTGGAGGTTTGGCCCCTTTCCATTATGCATTGGCATGTTCCTTGTGTCTTGCCCTAAGCCTGGCGCACACCTACTGGAGTGTAGTCACCTTGCCTTACGCATTGCTGCCTTCCCTGTGCCCATTACAGAGTCTGGCATGAAGCCCTTTGAGGATCAGCACCTTGCATTTTTGGATGTTCATGTTACATTTGCCCAGCCTTGAACCTGGCACTTTGCATTGTGCATTGTCTGGTTCTTTTTGCCCAGCACTAAGCTTGCACTCAGCTCCCTGTAGACAGGCCTCATGCATTGTGCCCTGCACTGAGCACATTTTCTGTTCCTGGAGGGTAGGTATCTTGTATTTTGCTGTGTGTTTTCCTTGGACACTTGCTGAGTGTGGCATTTAGCTCTCAAAGGACAGGCACCTGGCATCATGTGCTGTGAAGTTCTTTGTGCCCAATACTGATTTGGGCATTCAGCTACTCATGTATAAGCACCTTGCATTGCGCACTGTTGTTTTCTTTGTGCCCTCAGTGAATTGTCCTTGTACATTGTCATGTTCATTTGCAAGACTGGCAAACAGTTCCTTGAGGGTGAGCACCTTGCTCAGTGTACTGAATGTTCCTTGTGCTCAGCATTGAGCTGGGCACCCGATGAGCACTCATAACATACCTATGAATATTATTTGCATTGATTCTCTTGAGCTGGGAAGAGTCAGCAGAGGTTTCCCAGGTAAATGCAGGACCACAGAGAATTTTTGGGTGAAATCCTGAAAAAGGTATGGATGTAATTGTTGAATCTTGTATTTATACCTTTTATTCTTACCTCCTAGCTTTCCTCTGTTGGGTGTATTGGCTATCCCTGGTAAATGGATCACGGAGAAGTATTGCTGGCAGCCGCCAAGGCTTCTGCTAACTTTCGGGGATCACATGCTTGAGGCCTTGATTCCATTCATCATAGAATGTGTGCCCTGCTAATCTGCAGTGAGATAGGCTCAAGCAAGTTTCTTACAGATAACTTGTTAGGCTCAAGAATAAGCAAAATAAGAAGCAACTTTCTTTAACCCACTTTCACATTTTCCCTCTGTTCTACTTGGAGAGATTTTTGTTATCACATGGTTTTCTGATGAAAGATGCTATGGGTGGGAAAATCTTCAGCAACCCTGAAAGTGTCAGAAACTTTCAAAGAGAGGAGAGAACGCACTTTGAAAGCTGAAGTTAAAACCCTTCTCTCTTCTGAATGCCCTTCACAGCCTCAAGTCTGGGCTTTTCACTTTGGCTTTTGAAGTCTGGTTATCTTTCAAGCTTAATTCCTCTTGGAGTGTGACCAACTTTCCAGAGAGACTACATTTTCAAAAGGAATATTGAAGCCAGAGTATTTCCATGGGAACAGGGATTAGTGTTCCTGTACCTTTTCTCCATTTAGCACTTGCTCTGTTCAAAGGCACAGACCTGTGGATCCTGTGCCATTGTTTCTCAACTGAATTGACAATGCCGAGCAATGTGAATGTGCTAAAGGTGCAAAGGGGTATTCCCTCCATCCCTGTGATCCTATTGTGAACAAGTTGAGGCCCACCTGTATGAGATTTTGCCTCTCAGAGGTCAAAAGGTCCATCACTATTTTCTGAGGTTCCAAGTGTATTTAAAAGTGAGGCATGTCAAGATGGGAGGTATGCAGCTGAGTTTTCCAGGGACTCTAGTCTAATTTCATTTGGAGGTAACATCACTATTCTAAGTTTGGCTGATCCATTCAATGGGATGCTTGGAGCCAATGGCCTTCCTTATTTCCCCTTCCCCCACCCCAAACTCCGCATGATGGGGCCCTGTACTAAATGCATATATCTAATGTGTTGGTAGTCTCTGAGTGGTATTGTATATTAAAAGCAGTTTTTCAGGAATTACTAAACTTTTGAGAATCCTGATATTATTTAAATAGATAAATAATGAGATCAAGTTTTCATTCATCATATTTTTTCTTAGCACTTTCTGTGGTATAAAGTGTGAGTGTAGGTTCTGCAGGGGATATGGCGATGTAGGTGACATAAGACTTGTAAGTTGCTTACAATACAGAAGAAATGTCAAAGAAAGACATCAGTATTTTGATTGTGCTGTGTTCACTAAAGAAAAGGTCAACACCTACAATTTAGACTATCAGCTCTCAACCCTGGCTTTATGTACATCAGAATCATTTTGGCTGCTTTAAAAAAATAAAAATCATCCAATGCCCAGGTTATACCCTCAGCTAATTAAATCAGGGTCTCTGGAGATGTGATTGCAGCATCAGTATTTTTCAATACTCCAGAGGTGATACTGATGTGCAGCCAGAGTTGAGGACCTCTATTATAGAAATACTATAATTATTAAGGGTTGAAATAAAAAGAATTCACTTACTCAAGTAACTTAAAGCTTCCATGTCCTAATTTTTTCCAAACCAGGATGCCCTTATATTTTCAGCTCTAAGCTTTTTCTTTACCTGATATCTCCTTTAGTTAAGAAAAATGAAAGCCAAGAAGTCACAGTACTTTCTGTTTTCACATTTAATTATATTAACTCAAAGGATGTACTAATATGGCATAATGTCCTAACTTGTGCCAAAGCGCCTGGGTGGACTGTGAATGGGTTAGAGGTGTGCCAAGATAAATTAGTCCACTCAAAGGATAAACTAATGCCCTCACAGCAGCTGAGCAGGGTCTGGACAGCCAGCAAATTCCCAGGGTCCATAATAATGGCTTTGGTGTACACCCCAGATTGCCAATTAGGTATCATCATGTTTTATGTGTATGGTGTCATGAAAAAGCCTGGGAAACCCTAATCCCTGACCTAGTATTGTCAACCAGGTTTTCACGGGTTCCCCCTGGTACTTTCAGGAAATAGATATGGTCCTCCTTTCTGCTTATTACCATTCTTCATCATGAGCTGCCACAGAAGCAACAATTCTTATCAAGTATAATCACAGCAATGAATGTATTAAATAGAGTCCAGAGAGCTGCGTTCCTTGATGAGGACTGGAATCCTGGGATCTGGTCTCAGCGTTGCTGTTGCCCATTGAGTAAATTTGGAATTGCCTTTCTGTATCTTAGTTTTGTCCTCTGTAATACAAGGGGTGGAATTGGCATAATCCTTTCTTTTGAGTCTCTGCCAGGATTACCTGTGATCCGCAGCTCAGGGGGGAGACATGAGTCATATTATCTACCGCGTTCTGACCGAGGTAACTATGTTGACTTATAGATATTCAGGTCAAGGTTTTTCATGTATTTACCCCTGCTTCATCTTCATTTGTAAATTTTCCAAGATCATTCATGCATTAAAGTGTGTTCAAGTGTCTATAGGATACAACCAAATCAAGTGAGATGCAATAATCAACTACAGTCTAGAATGACAATTTCAATTTGCAGGTACAGAAATAAATGGAACATTCATGGTCTGATTATTTCATTTGTATATATGGAGCCTTATTCACATAATTAGCTGCAATCATTCTTTAATTAATATCTAACAATGACTTCTTAAATATGACAAAGCAAATAAAAGTGAGTGTTTCACCTAATCTATAATGGGGAAGTTATTCTTTATATGTCAATCCCTGTTCTCCAGAGTCCTAGTGTCCTATGTGCTGCTTATGTCTCTTTGAATCCACTATATTGTTTCTGACATTTTCCTGGACTAAGATGCATTAAAATACAAACAGCATATTAAAATACAAAAGAGTAGAATTCAAGAGTAATTGAAAAAAAAATCAGTGCACTAAGCTTTTCACCTTTAATAACATAAAACCTTAAAAAATGAATAACCAGAGCACTGTTTTACTATGATGAAAGTGGAAACTAGTTTACTGTTTGGTCATTGTTTTTGAAATACACAATTTTAATTTATGCTTAATAAAGAGTAAAATTTAACAACCAAATAAATCAAATTTAGGGATCCATGTCATTGTGGGGCAATAAACAGAAACCACCATCTGCTGCCTCACCATGGTATATTTACAGGTACAGAGGAATGAAGGGACTTGAACTGTCCACTCTGTTACCTGATTTGAGAAAGCTTTCAAGAGCAGAGCTGGAACATAGATAGCCCTTGGTTCTTAGCGCTTACATCGTACGCACATTAAATGTACAACAGGGCATTTGGAGGCCTGCAAGTGCCTGCGCTGTGTACACTGGTGGAGGTGTGTGTCTGGCTATCTTCTGGGTTGGCCACCAGACAATAAAGGACTATAGGATCTCCTGGTGGAGAACCCATTCTAAGGGATGTGATAGGCAGATGAGCCTAATCCAGCAGGAAAGGCTTCATAGGGAAGGAGTGATTCATTCATTCAATCTGCTGATGTTTATTGGATGCCTCTCATGAGATTCTGAGTTCAACATGGTGCCTGTTACCCAGATTTGTTTTTTGCTCCAGTCTGGCTGTATGGAGAGGGTAAAAGATACTGAACATAGAAACTGAAAGAGCTGCTTTGTGGATATCTCCTGGTACTTTTAAAGGGAGTATAACATAAAAAGGAGAAAAAGGATGCCCCTCTGGGGTGATTAATTTTAGGTGACAACTTGGCTAGGTTATGGGATCCAGTTTTTTGCTCAAACACTAATCTCAATATTGTTGTGAAGATATTTTTGTAGATATGATTAACATCTACAACCAGCTGACTCTAAGTAAAGGAGATTACCTTCCATAATGTGGGTGGACCTCATCCAATCAGCTGCAGGCCTTAAGAGCAAAATCTGAGGCCTCCCAGAGAAGGAATTCTGCCTCAATGCTAAATATCAACTCTTGTCTAAGTTTCTAACCTACTAACCTCCCCTTCAGTCTTTGAGCTTGCCAGCCCCCAAAATCATGTGCACCAATTTCTTAAAGTAAATTTCTTTATATATATAAATATATATGTACTTATAATGTATATATCTACATGTAATGTACGTATATATATATATATATATATTATATATATATAATGCATATATGTAGATATATACATGTAGGTTATGCATATATCCCATTTGCTCTGCTTCTCAGGAGAACCCTGCCTGATACCCTTTCCCTTCCTCCTCACATAAGCATTGCCATAGGTTTTTGGGGATACAGTGTCTCATTGGTGACTATGACCATGGCCATCTGGACATTCACTGCCTGGCAGGGGTGGCCTACAGGTGCCCTGTGGTGCTAACCAGGTGGCAAGTCAGTAAAGCTACAAAGCTCCCAAGGACTCTTGGAGATGCTTTAGGGAACGTACTGCAGGGGCTAGGCCCATATGGGCATGAGCCAGCAAATGAGATTGATAAAAATGAATTTCACATCAAGAATTTTTGACTTCTTTTTCTAAATATCTCAAAGACAATATATGGAAGAGAAATTGGTAAAAACTGAAGTAACTTTTAGAGGACAATCACACAGTAACCAATAAATTGACCTATGTTAACTCACTACATCCAAAATAAGGGTTTTTGTGGCTGAAGAGAGCGGACAGTGGGGGGGGGGTCTGTGGCACGGGGGGTAGTGGCTCCTTCCAGGGGCACAGCCTTCCCTGTTAGGCTACGTATGGAAAGCCCAGTGGTGGATCTGCAGTTCCTATTTGATTCTAACCCCTCACCTCTAACACCTCTAACACCCCTTGTTTCCAGTGCTGTCTACCGTTGGTTTCTACCTCAACACCTTCTGCTTCCAGTGGGCCTTTAGCATAGAGTATCCAAGGACATTTCCAGGGATTCCAGAGAGAGTCATCAAGTCCATGCTCTCAGAGTTTTAGGCTTGGGTTTGTGCACTTGTTAATCTCACAATACTTTTGCATTGATGAAGCAGGCCTTAAAAACCATAAATGCAGATACTAATGCCTGGTGTACACTGGGTTCCTAAATTTATCTTGAAATTTAATTGTGCCTTCAGAGTAACCAGATACAAGTGCAAGGCAGAAGACTTGTGGTGATGAGGGTCAGGAGGAAAGGCAATGTGCTAATTACATGGGGTGACACACCATCATGGACTTGTTGGGAGTCACACACATAGACGCATGCACACATGCATGCACACACAATGCTGGTTTGTGCTCTGGGCACATGCACACTGCATGCACACACAATGTTGGCTTGTGCAATACTTCCTACATGAGAGCCTAAGATATCCTTAATTATTAAGGTAAACATCTGTTTACCATATACTATATGTAATGACCTTTTACTTAGGCAAGCTGTGTACTTTTATCAGAATATTTGTTTCCAGATCAGTTGATGTGCTTTTGAAATATTAATATACTGAAAATTTTTTCCTTTATGTAGACTTTGGTTGGATGGTGACACCTCTGGAATATAATTTTCAAAAGGCAGCTGTGCAAATTTGACAGGTAATTTCTACCAGAAGGATGCTTTTGATAATCCCATAATGAATCATTATCATTAGGTTTTTAAAACAGGCTTACAAACATAAATATGTCTACACCTATTACATGTATATTAAGTGTGTGTACATTTTAATTCTAGTGCTAATTCATATTTTTATACAGATTCAATACATGTTACAACTCAGGGTTGATTAAATACAAAGGATTGAAACGCAACCAGTAAAAAAAGATTAGAAAGAGATTAGAAACAAATTTTGATTAGAGAATTGCTACCACAAATTCTTTTAGAAAGTAGGCAGGCATAAATAACAGATAGAACCATTTAGAGATTTTTCTTGGTAAGTGGCCTTGGGCTGGAATGCTGGAGGCTGCATTCTGGTCACACTGCTACGTGGTTTTCTTACTAACCTTTAGTAATTGTTTGATAGATCCTTCAGGAGTTAGAAACATATTCGGTGATCAATAAGTACCTTTGAATTTTATTAGCCCCAAAGACAAAAAAATCTCAGGTCTTTATCTTCCCTACAGGACAATTTTTGAGGCCACTTGGAGGAGATCCTGGGCCCAATATGGGACAAGAATAAGGCTCCTGGCTCCAATCTTTGGGGAATTCCAATTTTCTGGATCAAGGCCAGATTCCATGCACTTGTAAGAAGACAAGAAATGCTTCTTCTTTTTAGCATAAACCCCATAACATCAAAGACTTTAAAAAAGTCTCACAATCTATACCTTGTCATAAACTCATCTGCAATTTACTACTAAAACTGTTTTCTAGCGATAGAGTTTCAGTGAAATGTCCAGAAGAAATAAGACTCCCTTTGTGTTTCTGTCACATGGGAATTGTCCCTTAAGAGGCCACTCTCCTGCCATTTGCTAGGCCTGGTCAACCTTTGGGATCTTGCAGGGGTGCTACTACCCTTTGTGACTTCTGCTGGCTTTGGTTGGAAATGCCCTTTGTGATTGATGGCTGTTGCCCAATCCCAAGGAGCAGAATCTGATTAAATGTGACAACATTTTGTGAGCACTCCATATCCTCTTACTTCTTGTACTAATTTTCTATGGTTGCCATGACAAATTACCACAAACTTAGTGTCTTAAAACAGCATAAATTTGTCTTAAATTTCAGCAGGTTATAAGTCTGACCCAAGACTCAATGGGCTGAAACAAGGTGTTGGCAGGACAATGTGCTCTGCTGAAGGGTCTAGGGGATTCCCGAGTCCATTCCTTGCCTATTCCAGTTTCTAGAGGCCACCCACATTCCTTGCTTCCCACCCCCTTCCTTCATCTTCAAAGTCAGCAATGTTGCACCTCTTTGAAGGTTCCCAAAGTCTCATCCCATTCTTCCATAATCACATCTCCTTCTAATTCTTATCTTCTTTCTCCCTCTTCCACTTTTAAGTACCCTTGTGATTGCACTGGGCCCACTCAGATAATTCAGGATAATCTCCTCATCTCAAAATCCTTAATTTAATCCCATCTAAAAAATCTCTTTTCCATGTAAAGGCACAAATTCCAGGGATTAAGGTGCAGGCATCTTTGGGAGAATCATTATTTTGCCTGTCACACTCTTTATTATCATTATTTATTTCTTTAGGAATTAAGGATAATAGGGTTGTTTACTGAATTATTACTATACTTATCATTTTCATTATGATAAAATCAAGGTTGAGAGGTATGGGAGATTTTTTGAAAAAGCAACCACAATAATTTCCTTTCTAATATCCCTAACCTTAGGTAATATCCCCTACACTGACTCTAAACTTGTTGGTATGACATTCAACATAAAGTTGAAAATTAGATTGAACTGAAGGAAGTTCCGTTGTAAAGAAAAAGGTGATGAAGACTATCCTTTAGAGGGTTAAATTATAGACACAAAGCTTTATGGGGAGACCCTATGCACAGGAACAGAAAAGGACACTGAGGGTTTGCCTCCACCTTCATGCTGCCAATTCCCTGGAAATTCATTGTCCTAAGAAATGCTCCAATAATCACTTCCATGGAATGATGCAATGCAGATTGAAAGATCCTAAATGTTTCTATTCTGACTCCCCTGCTCAAGCTTAAACGGACAATTTGACTTGCTCCATTTTACCCAGAAAATTGAGCTTATATCTGCTTTATTTTCAATGAAACAAATATATTCCCTACATATTTCAGAAGATGCTTATATATATCGCATGCAGATGAAGGTTGTATTCAATTTTCTTTTTATTTTGACATATCCGGATCTACTCCTAGGATGGGTGGAGCCAGAATGAAGAGCTCAGTGGCAAAGGGATTCTTAGATGGCAGACATCCAAAGAGAGTTGGCTTCAAAAAGATACCTTTGCCTTAATCAATCCTGGGGAAAACACCTCTCACATCACTGTGTCTGCTTGGTGTAGCGACATTATCATCCACTGTTGACAGGAGGTCTCACTTTTGAAGAGTTTGTATTAAATTTACTTCCAGGACCTAGTGCTAGAAAACCTGACATAGCAATTTGAAGTTTAAACTCTACCACCAAAGCTTTAGTTGAGTTTCAGTGTGGCCTCACAAAGAAACAGTTTTCAATTGGCCTTAAAGATTGTTCTCTGGTGCTGTTAAGGAAAAAGGAAATGCAGGGCAGAGGTGTAAGCCTTTAGAAATGTGTGAAATGAGTGTGGCTGTCTGTGGCTCTTTGAAATGATATTACAAATCTGCATGGAGTGACTCACTTCCATGGTGGACTGTTTTTAAAGGGGGATAACACATATGTTTAGAAACAGTAAAACCCTTCTACCAACAGCTTCCCTAGACCTGGCAGAGTGATTATGGTTCACAAATTCAGCAGCAATGGAATTCATCCTGATAAACTACCAAGCATGCTACTACCTACCTGATATGACCGCAAGGGCATTGCTTTTCAACTGAGCTGCCTTTAAATAACAAACACTTGTTCTTGGAATACCAATCAAGTGCTTTTTATGGGAAACACATATTGCTATCCTTCTGGTTCTGCCTTTTCAACTCCCCAATCTATTTCTAATCATTATAAAATAGCACTCTTATTCCTAAAATGTACAGTAAAATGTCATTGGAAAGAACTCTTTAAAAGTTGAATATGTAAAAGAATTGTTTTTGTAAGATATGTAGGAAGGCATCGTTATTTAGAATCTTACCTAATCATCATATTTTGGCCTAAGTTTTTTTTTTTTTTTTTTTTTTTTTAACATGGGTAGGCACCGGGAATCGAACCCAGGTCCTCTGGCATTGCCGGCAAGCATTCTTACCACCATGGCCCACCCTGGCCTAAATTTTATCCTTGCACTAACTATATAAGAAGGGATTGCTATAAAAATTGATAAACAGACGCTGGGGGCCTGAATAACCTATTTCAGAGGACAGACTGTTTTTGAAATTCTTGGATAATAATTTTGGGGAAAAAACCTAATAAGCCAATTAAGAGTCCTTTCTTTAGTAAAGTCTTTTATTTAGTAAAGAGTCTTTTACTTAGTGAAGCAGGTCCAATCAGAAATTTATTTTTCAATATATTGTTAGCATAGTTTGAAACTATACTTGGAAATAATTGCAATGAGTTTTAAAATATATTTTCACCTTGTTGGTCTACATTTTGAAGATTTTGCTGTATTAAGCCGTTTTTAGGAGGAATGTTTTAAGCAAAGTTTTCTTTTCTTTTTTTTTGCTTAGCGTGTAGACTCTTCTAAGTGGAAAAATGGCTGCTGAATGTGCAAAAAGAGCACAAAGGACTTTCAGCAGGAAAAGGCTATTTATGAGCATTTGAAATTCTCCATCCCTGGAAAATTCTCAAATTAGGCTTATGAAGACAACCCGATTTAGCAAATTGCTAACTGGAGAAAGCCAATGCTTATCAGCAGGCCTGGAATCTAAATTGCACCTCTCCTTGGTTCCCAGTTCCCTTAGCAGCAATGCATCTTCAGAGTGTCCCGGTTACACTGCCTGGGTCCTTGACCTTGTCCTCAAGGAGGGTCTTCCGGCCAGGTGCAGTCCCCCCAGGCAGTCCTCCCACAGGGTTCCATCAGCCTGAAGAGTGGGAACTGGGCTGGCAACGAATGACCCTTTTCCCTGGTACATCAATGCAAAAGGTATCGAGTCTAAGGTCAGGCGTGATAATGAAGGGCTTATAAGCTTTTCCTTTTCATACATTAGCTGAGGACCCAAAAGCTTTAGACTTTCCTTATACCACTCTGCAATCAGGAGGAAAATTAGCCTCTTTTAATTAAACCGAGTGAGATGATTTCAGGTAGATAGGTGATGGACTTGGAAATGTCATTCTATGGATTTGTATGGCTCTCTCTTCTTTTTTTCTTTCTCCGTTCCCTAGTGTCTCTCTCTCTCTCTCTCTCTCTCTCTCTCTCTCTCTCTCTCTCTCTCCTTCCCTTGGGAATCTAGTTCCTTTTTGTTTAATTAGAATTAGAATTCCCTGGCCTCCAAAATAGTATAGTATCAGCTTTATGGTCCAGAAGAAACGTCACCGTTGCTTATGCAGTTTTTCTTTTTGCAGCTAGAACTGTTTCACAGCACTATGTGTTGCAGCCAAGACTCTGGAAGGAATGCAACATTTTCATGATGTAAATGGAGAACTTATTAAAGAGAGCTTTAGTGGAGTGATTATAATGAGCCAAAGATTTCTCTAGAGGTCCTTTGCCTGTTTGATAACAACAGGAAACATTTTTCTAAACAAGGAGGTTTAAAATCTCCAGTGGAGGCATGCTATTAAGACATAGCATCTTTATTTCTCTCTGCCTAGGGTTCAGTCAGCAGTGGCTGTTGCTGTTGATTCCTGGAAACCAACAACCTAAAACATCTTCCCAGGCTATGCCTCCTGCTTTGGCTCTCTGTGGGTGAGGCTCCAAGATTGAAAACGAGGTTTTGTTTAGGAAGTGGGACAACTGGAAGTCACAGTGCTTTTCTCTGCATATAATGAAGAATTACTGATTTATTGGATTAAAAATAAATTGTAAAAGTCATGCTAAGCTGAACAGAGTCTTAGAATAAACTCTGACATATATACCAATTGTGTATATATGTAGCAAAAGCCTTAAAGATTATCATCGAGAAATTTGTACTCATTAACTTTTGTTTTTATGTCTCTGTAAATCTGAGAAATGGTTGCCATTTTTCAACTTTACGTGTGGAATACTGTCTTCTGAAACATAATGTTCCAATGGGGCACACTCTGATGGTCACTGGTATAAAACCATTGTGTGTATAGTTTTCTAATTATAGTTATAATAATATTAAGGACAACTTAGTGATTTTGTCCTTGAATGCAATATTCAAAGACTGGATTCTGAGGGTTAGCTCAGAGTCAAGCACTGGGAAATGCGGCACCAGATTCCTTAACTTTGAATTCCTTCCTGGCTCAGGGGAGAAGAGACTAGCATTTAGCCCTGAGATGCTCAATCCAGAATCATCCGAGTGTGGAAGAAGCCAAGCTGCCAGTGTCTGTCAGCGCCACACACGCTTCATGCTGAGAGAACAGCATCACTGCTAATTGAAGAAGCACAGACGATTACCCAGGCCATGCCGTGAGAAGGCACATCTACTGACACCAGAGGGGAAAGGGCCATTTATTTAGAAAAGCTCGCCATCAAATCACTGGACGGGATAAACAGTTCATGGAGAAAATCAACACTTATTACAATCCAAGGGGAATTCATTGCAATTCACTGATTTCTTTAGGGACTCTCAATGTGATATTGAACAGAACTCCCTCCAATACCTTTTATTGGATAAGAAACTGTGAGAAATCCACCTTGCTTTTGTTTACACCTCTTCCATGTTTTTCCAAATTATATTTAACTCTAATAGTGTGTTTGATGTCAGCAAGACACCCAATTTAGAATTAATTCCTCTAGATGGAAATATGAGCCATATGTTTATGTTCATAATAAAAACACTGTATGCAGTTGGGTCATTTCTGAGCAGAGCTGATACAGTATCATCTAAAAGAGAGAGTCCTGAAAAAGCTTTGTATTTATATTTTGTAGTAGCAGCAGCACAGAGGCTGCACAAGATTTCTAATCTTATTTTATTTGATCTACCTACTGGCCTGACTCTGATTAGATGTTCAAATAAAACTGTCATCCTTATATGCCTTGATTTTGTTCAAGTATTCCTAGTCTCTCTTCTGGCAGAGTGGTGACTGCAAGTTAATTAGTTGTCACAAAGTTGTAGCAGAGCAGTCCTACTGGTGTTTGAGGTGGCTATTATACTAGATTTCCAGATGGTTGAGATTTTCTTTTTAATATATTCAGCCACACTTCATAAATACATTTTCTCAAGGGTACAGAAATCCAATGGAGAACCACCTATTTCCAAGTGCTTCTAAATACACATAAACAGCTTTGATTTGGGGAGCCAGCAGGGGGCATGCAAAACAAAATGAGAAGAAAAAAAGTTGCACATAGAGTAATTTTAATCCATTCCATTTTTAAATACCACAATAAATTTAATCTTCACAATAAATTAAATAGCCATATTCAGTTTACAAAATAGAATTACTTAGTGTGAAACCAGTATTTACAACATCATACAGTATGTACATGACATTTCTCTGTGTTGACATACAACATGGAAGTACAAGGACCTGACTTTCCAGTGTGCGATGGACGTGCTCCAAGTGACACCATGGTCCATAGGAGAAAACAGTAGTGCAAACTCACCACAGGGACTTTGGGACAATGTCAATTTTATGAGAGAAGATATTCTTTTAAATAATAAGAAAATAGCATTTTCTGTTTTCCTGGCACCAATTCAGCATGTGAATTAAAGTGCCTGCTTTCCCTTAGAAAAAAATGCATAACTGGAACCCTTTACTTCCTGAAGCTTCACAGCCACTGGTACATTTTCACCCATTAATCTTTTGGCTTAAATCTAAGAAAATGGCTGGTAACAAACTCTGAGTCAAAGGAAGACTAACTCTTTGAGAATAGCTGAAGTCACTTTTCCCCAATATCACCACCTCTTCTCTTGCAAATAGCTTAAAAGATGCAACTATGCAGAGAGCAATTTTTCTGTAAGTTTTCAGTAGAAAAAGAACTAATCTTACATTTGGTCACACACTGCATATGTACAAGTATACATGGAAAAATGACTTGGATAGCTGGGTGTAGGGAAAGTGCATATTTTCATCTAGAAGGGGACGCTGTGTCTCCAGGCACAACACATGGTGTTGTATGGCATATTATTTTATGGCCAGTTCAATGTCCTTCCAGTGATCTGGTAAAATTTTTGATTAAAAGGATGAAAGAATTTGCGCAATTTGGTAATGACAGAGGGGTCCACCTCTGGATGAATGCGTCCCTTGCTGCCCGCCAGGCACTTATTAAAGATAATGTTAAATCGCAAGCAGTAAAACCCTCTGGTTGCATTGAAATATAAATTGTACTGGCTTATCCTTGGAGGAAGATTTAGGAACTTCTCCACGAGCTGTAGCTCTGGCAGAGGTTCCGTGATGAGGCGGTCTCCATCGACAATGTGAAACTGCTCAATGGGAAAATATTTCAACCATCTTTCCAGATGTTTGGTGTAGACGCTGGTTCTGACTGCTTTGTACTTCGTGTTTACTTCGCAGGTATTAGGGTCTATCGCCAGCTTCTCAAACTTGTAGTAAGTTTTGTTCTTCCTCTCCTTTCCCTCTAGCACCTGAGTGTAATCAGAAATAGCTCTTGTGGTTGGCTCCCTGACAATGATCAACAGCTTGATGGATGAGTTCATTTTGTAAATCCTTTCAGGAACCTCTTCTGTGATAAAATATGCTGGGCTCTTCTCAATCGTGATTTGCTGAGGGTAGGAAAAAGGCATCTTTTTCCGATACCACTCAATGCCCTTGGCATAGTTCTCGTCATTGTCAAAAAAGTGGATTTCTTGAGAGGCTTTGACCACTGCTGGGTGGAGATTCAGCATCTCAAGCAGGGCCCTAGTGCCTCCTTTTCTCACCCCAATGATGATGGCCTTGGGGAGCTGCTGGACCAGGTCATGAAGGCGGACCTGATCCCTGGACGTGTTGCCCTTCCGGAATTCATGCAGCAGGCCACGCTTAAGCTGCAGTGCGTGGAGCGGGAATTCCACCTGACTGCGGGCTCCGAACCGGCTGTCCACAGGGCAGATGGGTTGCAGCCTGTGAGGAACAGAGAAATACTTTAAGATGCTTGCTGCAACCAATTTCTCATGTTTCTGGTTCCCCAGTCAGACAACGATTTTAAACCCAGAAATAAAACCACTGGTTTCCAGCCTGCTACAATCCATAATGAACACATGTTTGAGAAATTTTATTTTAAGCAACCCTGTATTAAATGGAGCATGCATAACTGATGGGATTTTTTATTTAGTGCTCCTTCAGATTTTTATTCCCCAAGCAATTAATTGACTACGGCATGTAGTTATGTTCTCTGTTCAGGATAGACAAGTGACACCAGCCATACTAATGGCTTTTTAACAGTTCAACAGTTAACATCATTTAGAAAACATGAAAGCAGAAGATTATAATCTTCAGCTGGGAAACTGAAGGGCAGCAAGGACGCCATGGCTTTTGGGCTTCCTGGGGTATTATATTCTTGCAGTTCAGCAGCGTTCATAGCGCTCCTAAAAGTCTTTGTGATACAATCTGAAAAGAAGCCCCAATCTCTGTCCTTGGCTACTTGCATCATCAACTTGCAAAGTCCCAATCTTGGCATTTGCTGAGCTTTTCACTGTGGGAATTTCTGCCCTTGGATTAGGGACAGCTGGAGGGTGTGATATTTCTTTCCCCCTCTTCTTCTTTCTAGCTAAAGAGATCAGATAATGTTTTCACTTTGCTGAATGTAGGAACAAGCTCACTTGCTGTCAGCAAGTACTGTATATCACCAGTCACACCAGGGACCAGAAATCAACAAGACTTTGAAGGGGCCAGAAACCTCAGATCCTCATTGCCAAGCCCACAGAATTCAGGGCTAGTGTCCGAAGGACGGAGTCAGAGGTGTGGAGCCAGAAAAGGAGCATTTGGACCTCCATGTTCCACTAATTAATGAACAACTACCGAAGCTTTTCTCTGACAGAGGAAAATGTGGTAGTAGTCACAATGATGCTGGACTTGAATTTGGCTTGGCTATTATACACTACAGGTATGGTCTGAAACAGAACCAGAATTCATTATAATTTCCCTAAGGTGATCGGGGAAGGCATCTTAGTCTTCTAGGTAAAAGGGGGAACATTAGTACAAAATGGCTATTAAATCAGTTCCTCCAACTGAAGTTTCCAGCTAGCCTAATAATTTGGAATTTATGTCTCTCTGAGGTGATGAGGTCTCTTTTTCCAAGAGACCTTTCTGGATCTTTCTTGTCTTCTGTAATGTTTGTGATTCAAAGGATATGAGAACAACCTCAAGGTCATGTGAAGGCTGTTCTGTGGAACTAGGGGGAGAAGGCTTGGGCTGTTTAATTAACTTCAATCATAATGCTTAAGATAAAATACAAACATATACTTACTTTTTTGTGGTGTTTGTTTTTTATGATTTAAGATTTTAAAATAATTCATGCTCATTGTGGAAATATAAAAAAACTGTAAAATAATAATGATGTAATTATATAACAGTTAAAATCTTAGAGAAACATAAATTTTGTTTTTAGTCATTTGTTATACAATTAGTATGCTAGGGCTGTAGTTAGGAGATATAAAATGATCAACATTTGATCAAAGATGTTTTTAATTGTGACATTGAGATATCAAAACTTCATCTTTCATCTCTTTTTGGGTTCTGGTTGAGAATTAAGCCCAAATTCTCTCAGGCCTCCACTAAATGTAATGAATAGGCTTCTCTCTTATGAATGAAGCTTTTATTGTTTGTAGGAAAACTGGGAAATAGTCACTCAAATCCTCTTCTGTAGGACTTAATTCTCTTGAAGAACTCTGGTTGAGAGAAGCTAATACAGAAGGTCTCTGCCCTGTTTGAGGTAGAATGAAATTTCCTTATCTCTGGAAAGGGCAGTTTCCCTTTTTTTTTTAGCTTTCTTCCTCTTTCCACATCCTATCCCAGGAGCTCATATCCTGCATCATAAATGAGCCTCCCTAATTCAATTTAGGAGGAAATATCATATTATTTCACACTTCCCAGTAGAATAGATTATGGGCATAGGACCAAGATTAAAATGAATAAAATTGTAGCACTGGAAAGGATCTTAGAAGTAATTGAGCTTGGCCTGCCACTCAGAGAGGGGCTCTTCAGTTACAAAAGGATATATTGTAACATTCAGTTATAACTGACATATATAAACATATGCCAATTTCAGATATAATCTGCTTGCAGAGGGGTGTTGAGAATGCCCACCAGGCAATCCAGTTTCTTATAAAAGCTTCAGATTAGAGACCAGGGACAGGGATACAAATAAGAGGAATCATCAACCAAATAAAAATTAAATAATAACACTTTAATAGTTGTTAGATCAATAACTCAACAAAAAGCTGGTAATTAGAAGCCAATTAAAGATACTGAGAAGAAGACTTGATCTAAAAGGTCTATCATGGACATAGGAAATGGTACAACTTCAAGGCTTTTAATTAATACTTAAGTGCTACTTTAGGAAACTGCATGAGTCAGTCATAAGCTCTCAATTATAACATTTCTATTGGTAACCACTAATAAGTGGAAAGATTATTCAGGAAATTTTATTTGCAGAGCATCAAAGGGGTTCAGTTTATGAGTCAAGCTGACACTGGCTGAGGGAAACAAGGACTACTACTATATTCTTTGTGGAATATCTGAGTCATATGATATGAAGATTAATTTAAATTTTGGAAGGAAAAGGAAAACTGGAAGGAGAATATTTTCACTTTAATGTGTAGCTGTATTTTCAGGGAGAATAGGAATTGATTCCTGGAGAACATATTCCATCTTTCCAGTGCAAGGAAATAAATTTAAAGGACAAAGAAAGAAGCTTCACATTTCAGGAATTAACTTCTTTGCATTTTCCAATCACACTGGATCTAGCACAGTCTAGAGGCATTCAATGTGAAGCCAGCTGATATTGATGGGACTTTAGCAAGCCAGACTCTAGCTATGTGATTTTCTCTCCATGGATTTTCGACGGGCAATTACTCTGAGCTACAGCCTCCTTGTCTGGTACATTCAGCTCCTGAAAACCAGAGCTAATTAACATAGTTAAAACTCCCCAAGCCTGTAGCCATCTTTCCAGGATGATGGATTCCAAACTTGATGAGCTCCTTTACAGGCTCATATGTAATTTTAACTCTCCTGGTAGCACATTAATTGGCCACTCATAAATTTCAAAATGAAGATACAGAATTCATCATCACTGTTTTGCTATGGCTAGAGGTCAATACCAGATTCACACAATGAGTTCTCATAAATGACATTTTCACTGTACATAGCTTTATCCCTTCTCTGAAAACAAGTGTCAGTGCACCCAGAATACAAATGGATCTTGACAAACACACTGGTTTGAGCAACTTGGATCTCTTTCTTTTAAAAGCTCAATAAATCAAAATCAATACTGCAGAAAAGCATACCTCTTGGGAACTTTGAAGGAAGAAAACAAATGGATAGATCTAAAATTATGTCCTATGGAGGTTTAAATCAAAAGACACTTAAAGTCACACGGGCATAAGCATGTGTTTAATCACCTACCTATCCAAGCTCCCAACTCTGGCAACTAGATACAGGAGACTCCCAACAGCAAGGCTTCCCAGCACCAGGAGTTTCTGTCTCAGCCACACCTGCTGTTTGAATAGCATGGCCCTCCATCAACCTTCAGGACTTTTGCAGCCTAGAGAGGTGGGCAAAAAGGGAACTCATCAGCAGTCATCTCTTATGGACTCTTGTTCTCACAAAGCCAACAAGTAGAGGGAATAGAGGGGATGAAATGATGCTACACCAAGAACAGACCCCAACCTTCCATGATGTAACAGATATTTAACAAAACTTACCTTTCTTCTCCTGGCCTGTGTTATAAGTGCAAATAACTAGACAGCTGCTACTAGGCAGAAGCAAGTAGCAGTAGCAGAATCTACAAATCAGCAAAGTAAATTAAAAAAATGCATGTATATATATATATAATATATAGAGAGACATGATGCATTTATATTTGTGTATATTTGTATAAATATATGTGTATATATATGTATGCATATATACATACACATTTATCTTTTGCTGCTGCTGCTGCTGCTGCTGTTAAATCATTCAGAGTTGATCGGTGAAATGAGTAACTTGGTTTCCCAGCAGGGGACCAGTAAACTGAAGCTCTGTCTCAAAAGAAGAGAGCAAATGTAGGGACTGAAATCCCAGTTCAGTAACATCATTTTCGGCATAACAGTGACGTATCTAACTTGGGTAGCTTTGTTTTCTTTAACTGTGCATGGAGGAAGGGGCAAGATCAAAAGCTATTTCTTTACTTACTGAGCTTATCTGTTTGAGGACAGTGGCTCTATAGGAACCTGATGTTTTTCTTCATCTCTGCTGCCCAATCCTGGACTCTGGAAACATGCTTAGACTGGATGCCCTTGCTATATGATCTCTCCTGGTTCTCAATGAATTTAAACGTGTTTGGTAATATCCAGTTATTCTAACATCACAAAAGGACAGTACGTTGAAGCTTTGCACTTTTATACCTGAAATAAGGCCAGCTGAGAAATGTAGGGTTTTATCTAGTGTTCCCATTAAATTGTGTGTGTGGGGGGGGGAGGGGAGGGGATGCAAGCTCCCAATTCAGCCTTTCTTATTCAAAATAAATCCAATCCCCCTTTCAAGATAAGATAGTTTGCTTCTTATTGAAACTCAAAAGAGAAACTAAGAAGAGGGGAAACTACAGCAACACATAGTTACGCTGCAATGTAACTCTTGTTTTTGCTATGTGAAGGTTTTCTTTGTGCAAAGATTGGTTGATGATCTATTCGTTCATTCATCAAGAATTTTTTATGTATTGATAACCTTTCCAGTTATAATACTAGGCTTATGGGGGATTCCATAAAAAAAGATCCTGAGACTTTCAGCCATTGCAAAACTGATAAGGTGATTAGAGAATTTAATACATTAGATAATGCATGAAACAACCAGAGAACACAATCCAATGAATGCAATTCCTGATAATGTAGGAATAAATGATGGGGAAAGAAAATTAAGGAAAAGGGCAAGAATGTGGGCTCCATGGGAAGACTATCTTGTAGAATGTAGCTCATGATTTGGTCAGGAGGCTGCAGGAGAATATCCCAAGAGAGGGAGATAATAGCAGCATTCATCTAATAGATAGAAGGCAAATGTTTATGGAGCATCCCTGATGTGCCAGATTCTGTGCTGGGTGCTATGGAGAGTGGTAAATTAAGCAGAAGTGCCTCCTGCCCATGGGTGCCTGTGTGTAGTGGAGAAGGTAGACACTAAGTGAGTAAATATATGATCTTACCTACTTACGAACTGCAATGATGTTACAAAGGTAAAGCACAGGAGGGAGGAGAAAGTACAATCGGGGAACCTACTCCTCCTTTCTGACATCAGGAGGAAAGGGAGGAAGGAGGTCGGAGTAGGACAAAGCGGACTTCAGACAGAGGACTCAGTAAGTGCCATGGGACCAAGGAAGGAAAATGCTTGGCTAGTTTGGGAAGTGAAAGAAACTGGTGTGGCTGGACACAGAGATTGAGGGGTAGAGAGGAAAGGTAAGAAAAAACAAAACAGAAATAAAGACAGGTAATAAGAAGGGTGTTTTCAGGGACTGGGGTGAGCCTAGGGTTTCTGACCTAACCTGCCTTGCCTTATGTGAAATGGGGAAGAGAAAAGGAAAAGAAAATGAGGCTTATTGAGCATCTATTATGTGGCAAGGACATTGTGCCAGGTAGTATCTCTGGAAACTCTCAGAAAAGCTCTATGAAGTATTTAATAGTTATTTCCATTTTACAGATGGGTAAACTGAAGCTCAGAGAATTCTGTCTAACTTGCCTGAGACTACACAACTGGCAGGCAACATGAGGCAAAAGCAATAACCTAAAGGGGGTGATGCAGGACTTTGCTGTCTGAAGTCATCAATCTCCTTTCTCCATGTTGATATGGAGCTCCTCAGAGCTACATGCCTTTACCATAGGACTCAACTGCAAATATTTCAGCAAGATGCAGAAGAGAATGGCAGAAAGAAAACCTTGTTCAAGTTCCCCAATGAAGTCTTCTCCTTAGTAGCTAGGTCATCTTGAGGACCTTTCTTTCCTTATCTCTAAAATGGGGACAATATCTGACCTCCTCACTTCACTGTGCTGTACTCAGAATGAAATATGGTTTCTACAAGTTAAATCATTATACAAAGATTCATTAACTTTGTAACTAACTAATGTAAGGGACTATGTGCCATTTCTATCTTAGTGTTAATTAATTTAATATGCCTTGACAGCGGCGTAGTGTGAGAGAATAAACATAATAATGGCTGAGAAGGGCCAGCCACAAATGGGAAAAATGGGGAAAGACAAGGTAAAATGTGTTTGCTCTATGGCTTTACCTAGGGCCACCAGCCTTGTGCTGAGGAGGAGCTTAGGGGGAGGCTGGGGCAGTTGTGTGGCCTCCTGTGTCACCCAAAGCGTGTTTCCATCCTGTCCTACATGAAACTGCACAATGTTTTAATCTCTCCCACCAGCCCACGGGGCTGCCTGTCTGTGTTTAGCTACAACTCATCCATTCTTCTCCTCTAGATGAGGTCTCAGTTCTCCATAAAGTCTTCTCCAGCTGATGTCCCCACCCATAGTAATTCCCCCAAGCTCAACTGAACTCCTTTATCCAGGCATTTCATTGTTCCAGATGTGTTTGACTAGTGTTTGCTGCTCTCTCCTTCTGCGTACGCCACCACCATCTCCTAGCAGTGAGCTAATCCTACTGACCGACTGAGAAGGATTAGACAGCTAACTGAGAGGCCCTGAGCCCAGAATCTGTCTGCTTTTCTACATAGACCAGTGGTTCTCTATGGTGAGCTTGCAGTCTTTAGAAGGCACACACCTGCCCCTGCCCTCAGAGATTCCAGTTCAAAAGGTCTGCATTATTCTTGCATTTGTATTTTTACATTGGGGTGAATAATACCAGAAGAAAGTCACAAAACTTTAGTCATTTCCTTTTTTTCCCACTCTTCGGTCACCAAGGTCAATACACTATTTTTCCTTTATTTCTTCTTTCCTTGTCCTGTCCAGACACTCAGTGGCCTCTTTATTCCTTAATCATTTGATATGTTCTCCTTATTCATTTCCAGTGACCGTGTACTGCCTGATTAATCTTCCTAATGTAAGTTAGTTTGCCACTCATCTGTTTTTGGTGGCTCACCAGATAAAGTCTGACCTCTTCCCTCTTGAAAGCTAGGCCCCTCCTTCTGAGATCTCAGCTTGGGTTGTCTGCTTCCTTCCTTCTTACTACCCACTTCACCTGCCTCCAGCCTGCGGTCGGTGTCTTTCCTGCCCTTCATGCTCCTTCCCTCTCATCTCTGTGATGCTATCAGCTTCTTCCCTGGACCAGGAGATCTTCCCTAGTTTTTCCTACAGGGCTCCCAGATCCTGTGATACCTCCCTGAGGAGGGTACATCCTGGTGGGTGGGTGTCCTCAGGGTGGGGGTGGGACAGAATGCCCTGGATACTCTGATGCACTTTCCACTGGTGAGGCAAGAATGGGGTCAGGGCCATGTATAGATAATTACAGGACCAAAGGATGATGGCCACAGTAGTAGATAAAACTTGGGAGACATTTGCCACATTTAGGTGGAGAATGAAGTTATGAAGTGACCTTGTGGTTGAATTTTTCTCAAGAGTTAGCAGGCAGGAAAAAGAAGAAACAAGTGTCTGAGGACATGAAAGTAATTCAAGACTTAGAAGAATATGACAACAAGGCTTTCAAGCCTCCTACTATAAAGCACATGTCACCTGGCATACATTCGAATACTGGCTCTGACTGAAAATGGGTTCATTATTTTTCCTATCACCACTGATGCTTCTTTGGGTCTCAGAGGCTCCAGTACTGCACCCATGGACTCTCCCTTTATGATATGCACAGACATTGCTCTGTGGGATAGAATGGTACTGTCAGGATAGCTTGTCTGTGCCTGAAAGACCTAGTTTATCCAGCCTTTTGTTGGCAGGGCTGGCCTAACTCCTTACACTGCCTCCTCCAATTGGGGATGGCTCCATTATACCCTCCAATCACCTCCTCTCCTTGAGGAGAAGAACTCAAGGTTTTTTTAAATTTTTATTTATTTTTTTAAAATTTTGTTTAGAACCTGAGTTTTGATTTGAGACTTCAACTAATACGACTGAGCTGTTCATAGTAACGTACAAAGACTACTGGATTGGGAGGTAAGAGACCTTGATTCACATTTTGGTTCGTATTAGGGATGGAAGCTTTCTGAATTGTGGGGTCCTCATCTGTAAGATGGAGATAGCGTCTGTCTCACAGGATGGTTATGACAGGAGCATTGAGCAAAGATACTATAGGATAGAACTTTATGAACAGTTCAGCACTTTACAAAGATGAGGCATTATTAATATATTCAGAAGGCTGGAAAATTAATTCTTGCAATACACTTTAAAGAGGAAGAGAATAAAATAAATGCAGTTCTCATTAATAGTGTAATTGGATTGTGAAAAATATAAGCCCAGTTTTAAGTATTAATAATTTTTAATGGAAACTCATATTAAATATTAGAATGCTAAGGCCATAGTGTCTGCTTAAAGCAAGATGACAAAATTACAAAAAAAGAAAAAAAGTCAATACTGATCTTGTGTGGCTGAGATGTCTTTGGGAATTCTGGGGAATTGAGGAGGCCAAATATAGTTTCCAGTGAGGATCTCTATAAGACAATTAAATGTCTCCATAAGATAAGTAAAATCTCCTTCTGTTTTGTAACAGTCTCAGACTAGATGCTGGAAACAGTATCATGGCAGCCCCTGAATAAACCTTGCTCAGGAAACAGCAAAGATCCTTGGCTAATTTAACCTTCAAGATACTGCCTTCATTTTCAACAACATCATGAAATGCTTGAGAGTCTGTCAGGCTGAAGTCTTAAAAGCTGGGAGTGGTTGCTCTTGGTCTAGGAATACAAGCCAAGGAGAAGTCACTCAGCTCTTAATCCTTATGGACAATGCAGTTAAATTGAGTAAAAATTTAACAGCTTCTCCAACCCCAAAGTCCCTTTCCTTGTGTTATGACAGTTTGAATGGATGGTTTAATAATATTTCATCAGAGCAGTCATATTGGTAATAGACAATTTATATAAAGTTAATGTTCTTTTTAAATATTTTTTTTTTATAAAAAAAGGTAGAAGACCTACAATGACATTTTAGCCTTCCATCTTTCAGTGTCTTTCCTTTTGCATGCCAAGAACACCACAATTATAGTTTCTACAAACTACTAAAGCTTTAATAGACACGGTATCTTAGCGGAACAAAGCAGAGTATCTAAATAACAGAGTACGTGGCCAGAAATGATAATTTGTAGAGACATCTGGCTGATTTCCAAAGCAGCTCTAAGCGAAGAAATAAATGATTACCAAACTGAAACAAAGAAATGAAGGGATTCAAAAATGATGGTAGTAAAGATGGGTTCAAGTGCTGTTGGAAGACTTGTAGACTGGTTACTGCAGCCGAAGACTTGTAGACTGGTTACTGCAGCCTCTGGTACCGGTGACAACAATAGCAGAAACAATAGCAGCCAAAGTTCATCAAAAATGGCTGAATTGATATGGCAGAATTATTCCAAGGAAATCATAACTCTCATGAGCATTAGCTTATCTGACCTGGGCAACAGCTTTACAAGGCAGGCAGGAGCTACATTTACCGAGCAGCAGGATCTGCTGCCTTCCTTCACATTTATTATCTCATGCAGTACAATCGCCCTGAGAAATATAATCCATTTTATTTTTCTGATGGAGATGGAAGAGCAGAGAGATGAGCAGGTTACTTGTTAAAGGGCATGAAGCTGGTGAATGCAGAAGAGGGATTTAAATCCAGAATCATCTGACTCCAAAGAACATGGCCTCATGATGACAAGGCTACTCATAAAGCTTTGTTTGCTCACCTGGAAGACTAAATATATATTTGTTTATTGGTTGATAAAAGCAGACAAAATCACATAACTCCATCCATAGTACAGAAACCTCAAGGATGGGGGAAGTGAAAAAGAAGAATAAAAGAGGAAAAAGTTTTCCATGGAGGAGCAGGTAGAAGGGGCCATTTGGGTGGTTTGAAACTAATAACAGGAGAAAATATTGATAATATTAATAATTAATAATAATTACTATGAATAAATAATGATGAAAGGTAATCATTTTATAGAAAGGTAGTGTTTTTAGAGTTACAAAGTATTTTTCAAATTAACAAAACCATTTATAATTAAAACTGATTAGAATCATTGAAACCCCACCAGTTTTCTCCATAATTCGAGAATTGACTTTCCCTCCTAAGAGATTTTAGAGTAGACAATGGAAATAACATTGGTTTTGAGTGCCACTAGTCACTAACTCAGATTCTTATGTGCTGATTGGCATAAGAATGGCTATCAGGGTTGTCTTTCCAAATGGAAATTTGACCAAGTCGCTTCTAGGCTTAAAACCCTTTATATAGCTTCCTATCATCTACATGGTTTAAGAAGATCTTTTATTCCTTCTTACTGCAAGTTCCCATAAACCCCAACTCCCACACATAGCAACTTTAGCTCACAACTTGGAAGTTCTTCCGAACAGGCAATAGGCCATAGTCAGCCTTGCTTTGGGACTATTCCATATGAGGTTTCACAACAGAGGTACGAAGAACCTGCTCCATCGCCCTGCTGTGAGGCTCAGTGAGCATGGAGAGTAATTAGGACATCGTTCAGTGCACAAATAATAATAATAAAATGTTAGCCACCTCTATTAGCGGTTCCCCCACTCCCAGCCAGCCTAATTCCTATCATTTAGATCTCAGGTTCTCATCTTACATTCCTTGGGAAAGTCTCCCTTGATCACACAGGCCTGGCTTAGATGTTCCTCTTATGTGTCTCCAAAGCATCCTCTATTTAATTCTATTGTAGTTTATCCCATCAAATTGCACTTGTCTATTTACTTGTGTGTCCCTCCCACTGGATTGCAAGTTCCATGAGATTAGAGGCCAGGTCTTGCTCATTATTGTATCACCAGCATTGAGGGTATCACAGATGTTCAGTAAATATTTGCTGAATGTTTGAATCAGTCAGATGGAATGAACTTTGAATATCCCAATAGCTATAGTATCTGTATACAACATCTCTTTAACTAGATAATAGTACTTTATCTTTGGAAAATTTCTCAGATTTACAATGCTGTCTGTATATAAATGACCTCATTTTCCCCACCTTTGCATTTTGAAAAATTTGAAGACTCCTATATCCTTCACCTAGATTCACCAATTAAGGTTTTGCCACATTTGCTTTCTCTTTCTATCTCTATACAAACACATTTTTTTCTAAATCATTTGAGAATAAGTAGCATATATCAACTCTTTAGCATGTTAGAGGATTTCATGTAATGTGATATAATAAGGTATTAATGTCCCCCAAATCTAGGGAAATGAAATGACCAGCTCAAAGCCTCAAGCTATTAAATCTGGAGTTTTTAACTACTAGTTTTGGGATTTTTATATTATACAACTCTACGTCTCTATTAATTTCATGTATATGGAAAATGTTATAGATTTTATTGGTAGAAATAGAAAGTCACTCCTCTTTACTAAAACTTCCAATTAATAAATTCTGATGAGTTGGGTATCAATCAGAACAAAAGTAATAAATATTAAAAACTCATTATTCCTAAGTATTTTTAGCATATTCACATATTACCTATGCTTTTGGAGCTAAGACTATTGGATAAGGATAGTTGAGCTATTACTTACATTTCTTCCCAATTTCACATCCAGTGAACACACATTAGTAATTTGAAATTGGCCACGGAGGGTGTATTTATGCAACAGAAATTGACAAATGACTTCCTTCACAAAAAGTTATTGTTGAATACTTGCCAGCATACCACTGACTATGCCCTTAATTTTTCTTTTGTACATTCATTAATCAGACCTTTTTTGAGTATTCACCAAATGTGCAGTGTGGTGCTTTTGGGGAAAAAGGAAGGTAAGAAATGACAGTAAGAAAGCACTTTCCTTCTCTTTTTAGCCTCCTCCTCCATTCTCTTTCCTTTCTACAGAGGTTTGTTTTCATTTCAGAGGCCCCTGTAATCCTTTTCCCTTTCTTCCTATTTTCACTTTTCTTGATCCCTGTCCTCAGCTTTCTGTGCCTCCTTTTAGTTTCTCTCTGCACCCTGCCATTGACTGATTATGCTCTCTAAGAAATAGAAATTAAAAAGAAAAGAATGCAGTGCAATTATTTTCAGGTAACACCAATAGGGGCAGAAAAGTACAGCTAAATGTCTCAGAAAACCTCATGAGTATTTAATATATCTATAAAATAATTCATAATTAATGTGTGAGCAAGAATATTTGTTGAATGCTTGAATCAGTCAGATGGAATGAACTTTGAATATCCCAATAGCTATAGAATCTGTAAACAACATCTCTTCAACCAGATAATAGTACTTTATCTTTGGAGAACTTTTGCATAAAAAGCCTCCATTCTGTTCCATAAAAGCCTCCATTCTTAAGCAGGCTAACATTTTCTTAATTTGCAGTATTATTAGAACACGTCAAAACCTTTACCTTTTTATTACCAGAGAGATGTCTCTTCTCTCAATCTCAGCTCTTTCTTTCTGGGCTAGAAGAGCACCACTAAATTCCAACACTGAAATAACTGCCTATGTTTCCTCAACAACATAGGCATTGACAGATATTTACTGAGCCCCAATACATCTAGGCAGTGTGCCAGAAACCAGGAATAAAGTGGAGAATAAGAGACACATACCCTGACTCATTACTCACAGTCCTCTGATGTTCAAGGTCAACTCTTTTTTTTTGCTGTATCCCTTAAATTTTTTTATTAATTAAAAAAATTTTTCTTAAATACCAAAACACACCAAACAAACGCAAACATTCATAGCTTTTGATCATTCTGTTCTGCATATTTAATCAGTAATTCACAATATCATCATATAGTTGTGTATTCATCATCATGATCATTTCTTGGAACATTTGCATCTATTCAGAAAAAGAAATTAAAAAGAAAACAGATAAAAATTCATACATACCATAACCTCAACCCCTCCCCCTCACCGATTACCAGCATTTCACTCTAAATTTATTTTAACATTTGTTCCCCTATTATTAATCTTTATTCCATATGTTTTACTCATCTGTTGATAAGATAGATAAAAGGAGCATCAGACACAAGGTTTTCGCAGTCACATAGTCACATTGTGAAAGGTATATCATTATACAATCATCTTCAAGAAACATGGCTACCGGAACACAGCTCTACATTTTCAGACAGTTTCCTCCAGCCTCTCCACTACATTTTGACTAACAAGGTGATATCTATTTAATGCATAAGAATAACCTCCAGGATAACCTCTCGATTCTGTTTGGAATCTCTTAGCCATTGACACTTTATTTTGTCTCATTTCTCTCTTCCCCCTTTGGGTGGAGAAGGTTTTCTCAATCCCCTGATTCTGAGTCTCAGCTTATTCTAAGGTTTTTCTCAATCCCTTAATGTTGAGTTTCAGCTCATTCCAGGATTTCTGTCCCATGTTACCAGGACAAGGTCAACTCTTGATATAAGAATAGGAAAACTTTATCTTCCCTTAAATAAAGAACTTACGTTAATGAAAAACCCACAGCCAACATTATGCTTAATGGTGAAAGACTGAAGGCTTCCCTCTGTCCCCCTAAGATAAGATCCAAGACCATTTCACCACTGCTATTCAACACTGTACTGTACATTCTAGTCTGAGCAATTAGGTACAGAAAAGAAAGAAAAGTCATCAGAATTAGAAAGGAAGAAGCACAACTATCTTTGTTTATAGATGACTATGTTGGTTTGGAGCTGTATGTACCCCAGAAAAAGAAGCTCTTAAATTTAATCCATTCCTGTGAGTGTGAACTCATTGTTAGCAGGACAATTTGATTAGATTACTTCGGTTATAGTTAGCTCAACCCATTCAGGATGTGACTTAATCCTATTACTGGAGTCCACTGAGCAGAATGAAATCAGGCAGATAGGGAGAGAAAGCTATAGGAAGTAAGAAGCTGAATGTCAACAGAACCCCAAAGAGAAGAGAGAAGCCAAGAGAGGCTGCCATATGCTTTGCCATGTCACAGAGAAAGCAAGCACCAAGGGTCACCAGCAGCCAGCCCCAGACAGTCTTTGGGGTGATAGCATCATCTGATGATGTCTTGATTTGAATTTTTTCCTCCACTGCTTCAAAACTGTGAGCTAATAAATCCCCATTGTTTAAGCCATCCCTTTGCATGGTATTTGCTTGAGCATCCTAGGAAACTAAACAATAACATATAGAAAATTCCAAAGAATCCACAAGAAAACTATTAGAGCTAATAAACAAATTCAGCAAAGTTGCAAGGTACAAAATTAACATGCAATTGTTAGATGTATTTCTATACATCAGCAATGAACAATTCAAAACTAAGAAAACAATTTCATTTTACAAAAGCATCTAAAAGAATAAAATATATGGGCGTAAATTTAACCAAGTAGGTGAAAGACCTGTACACTGAAAACTACAAAACACTGCTGGAACAAATTAAAGAAGAGGTAAATACATGGAGAGATACCTCATGTTCATGGTTTGGAAGACTTAATGTTAAGATGTCAATACCATCCAAAGTGATCTACAGATTCAATGCAATCCCTATAAAATTTCCAGCATCCTTTTTTGCAAAACCGAAAAAGTCAATCCTCAAATTCACATGGAATGTAATGGGCCTCATACAGTAAAAGAAAATCTTGAAAAAGTTGGAGGTCTCATAATTTCCAATTTCAAAACTTTCTACAAAGCTATTGTAACCAGTGTGGTACTGGCATATGGACAGACAAACAGACTAACAGAATTAAGAGTCAGAAATAAATCAATATATTTATGGCCAACTTCTTTTCAACAAGGGTGCCAAATATATTAAATGGAGAAAGAAGAAACTTCAACAAATTGCTTTATAAGAACTGTCCACATGCAAAAAAATAAAAAAAGATGATGAATCCCTAACTCATATCATATACAAAAATTAAGTCTAAATGGATGAGAGACCTAAATATAAGCACTAAAACCATAAAGTCTTTGAAGAAAACATAGAAGAAAAGCTTTATGACCTTGGATTTGGCAATGATTTCTTAGATATGACACCAAAAGCATGAACAGAAAAGAAAAATTAGAGAAATTGGAATATAAAAAGACAACCCGACATAGGGGAGAGATCAGTTGCAAATAACATATATGATAAGTGTTTATTATCCAGAATATAAAGAATCTCTACAACTCAACAGCATGAAGACAAAAAATTCAATTTAAAAAATGGGCAAAGACTTAGATTTTTCTCCAAAGAAGATACACAAATGGCCAACAAGCATAAGAAAAAATCCTCAACGCCATTAGTCATTAGGGAAATACAAATCAAAACCACAAAGGTGTTCTACTTCAAACCCACTAGGGTGGCTATTAATTTTTTAAGAAGAGGCATAACAACATTGGTAAGGATGTGGAAAAATAGGAACTTGCATACATTGTGGTGAGTATGTAAGTTGGTACAGCTGCCGTGGAAAGCAGTTTGGCAATTCCTCAAAAACTTAAACATAGAAATGCCTTATGACCTGGTAATCCTGCTTCTAGGAATATACTTCTCAAAATTGAAAGCAGGGACTCAGACGTATACTTGTACATTGTTTCACAGACGCATTATTCATAATAGCCAAAAGGTGAAACAATCTAAAGTTCATTAAGAGATGAATGGAATACTGTTCAGCAAGAAGCTCTGGTACATGCTACAATACAAAAACATTATATTGAGTGAAATATGCCAAACACAAAAGGCCAGATATTGTATGATTCCACTTATATGAAATATCTAGAATAAGTAAATTCATAGAGATAGAAAGTAGATTAGAGGTTACCAGCAGCTGGGAGGAAGGGGAGATGCAGAGTTATAACTCAATGGGTGCAGCAGAGCTTCTGTTTGGGGTGCCAAAAAAGCCATAGTAATGGATGGTGGTAATAGCACAACATTGTGGATGTAATTAATACCACTGGCATGTACACTTAAAAATAGTTAAAATGGGGGATTTATGTAATCTCTGTATTACCACTATAATTTTTTCTTACAGAGGAATGTAGATAAATCCCATCTCAGAAAAAAAAAAAAATAAAAAGAGTCCAGATCCTCTTGGACTGGCAGTGAAGGAAAAATTTGCTCAAGGTCTGTTGGGCCTCTGAGTCTCAACTCCTGGTCCTAAGATCCAACTCCCTGCTGGAGAGTGCTTGCCTCCTACCCAACCAGTTCCAATCAGACCACTCGCTCCTTTCATGAGATTCTCTTTTAAAACACTTTGGCAGAGTGATGACCCCTTGGGCATGTTTAGAGCAGACCACCAATGTAACTGGTGTATGCAGACACGGCCAACTTTGTCCATCTGTGACCTGTATAGTGGCACAGGGCCCTGCACTTGGAAGGCCTCCACTTTGTTTAAGGCTGTGCTATCAGGGCCTTGAAAGTCTTAATAATTTTTTAACAATGAACCTCACATTTTCATTTTTTACTATGCCTCACAGATTATGTATATGGCTCATAGCCAGATCTTCTGGACTTCAAAGCATGGATTATTTGTCTACGATGTGGCTCTTCCTTTTCCACTCACTTGACTTTAAGAGACCGGCACTGCCTTTATCCTAATCCCATCATGTAGTGTCTTTGCTTGCCAGGCTGCTATGATAAATACCACCCAATGGTTTGGATTAAACAGGAATTTATTGGCCCACAATTTTGGAGGCTAGAAGTCCAAAATCAAGATGTTGGCTTTCTCCCCACAGTCTAGCATTTTTACTGCAATCCCTGGGGTCCCATAGCCGTATGTCTGCCTCTTATCACATGGTGATCTCTCTTTCCTTCTGTCTGCTTTTCCTATTTCTACTGATTTCTGCCTCCCGGCTCTTCCCTGGCTTTCTCTGGCTTCTCTTTATGAGACCTGCAATATTGTGGCTTAAAGCCCACCTTGATTCAATTGGGCCACACCTTAACTAAAAATGACATCTTCAAAAGGTTCCACTTACACACCAATAGATAGAAATGTGAAGTGAGACTGAGAACACGACTTTCATGGGGAGACGCTATTGAACCTACCACGTGTAGGAACACAACCCTTCACATCTATCTGCTTAGAGAGCTGGGAATTCCACTCTCCTTTATTTCTCCTTCTCAGCCCCATGGTCTTCCCTGCATTGGGAAAGGTTGTCTGCCTTTAGAAACGTGGTAGTAGCTACCCACAAGACCTTAAAGTCCTAAATACAATCACCATGGTAGAGTGTGTGTCACACTGAGTTAGCATTATGAGACAATTACACACACAAGACTGCAGAGGGGAGTTTCATTCCAACAGTTGAGTGGGAGAAATTCTGTGAAATGAGGAGGGTGGTATCATTATCTCTATCACTCAAATGAGAAAGCCCAAATACAACAGGTACCTGCTCCTACTATCGGATGGACATCTACCTCCCCACCCACTTCAAGGTAAAACAAGAGAGGAAGCTCAAACTATGTTACTCACATACTGTGTGACCTTGGATAAATCAGTTAACCTCCCTGATCTTCTGTTTCTCCACCTAAGAGACAAAGGGCTTGCAAGAGATGAGTTCAGCCGTACCATCTGGGTCTAATTTCTCCCATTCTGAGGGATTTTACCAGAGTAACACTGAATGAATGTTCTTATGATGAGAGATTAATGCATCGGGAAGTAAAGACAACTGTAATGGGGGAAAATCAATGCCTGTGGTAAACTTCCATTTTAATTTCTTTTTATCCCCCAGTTTTAAAAAAGTCCTGAACTCTTTAAAGATGGCTGTACGACCATGCCATCTACCTGTGAAGAACAATCCTCTTGTTCTAAGACAAGAAATTTCTTTGAAAAGACATGACACTTGAGGAGGAGTCTACTGAGTAGCTTTCAATTTGCCCTGCTGTCAGAGAGCCCATAGGAATCTCATTTTGAAAAAATTAACCAAGGGCAGCTGAGGAAAATTGTCATAAAGAATTTGCCTTCTCTCTATTGCAATGATCACATAAGAGAGCTGTGATGAGAAAGAAACAGATGAAGAGGGGCACAGGAACAAGGAAAAGGAAAGCCATGTTCACATGTGTCAAGTCAAATGTGAAGATAGGGGTATAGATTAAGAAGAAAATGGACACCATTTGTTAGTAGATTAAGCAGAAATTGTATCAGTCACTATGCTCGTAATTGCTCATTAAATGACTAAGGAAGCAATTTAGCTCTTTGTTTTTTCAGTTAACCATGAGGGGTCAATGTTGGAAATGAGAAGGAAGAAAGTTGATAAATTATATAGAAATGCAGAGTTTATTGCTGCTGTGTGCTTATCTTCCTGGGAGTTATTTGCAGGAGCAGTTTATTTGTGAATTCCAAATTTTCAAATGGGTTCTCCATTTCTTCCTTCTGCTTAGCTTTCAATCGCATGCATACATTACTTATCACAGCCACCATTAATGAGCTAGCTTCGGTTGTCCTCTGGCTTTGCGTCTGCAGGAGAATACTCATTTTGCATTTGTAGTTACCAAACTTAAAAGGTGCCAGTTAATTCTGCTTCTGCTCAGGGGCCTCATTTAGCAGAATGATATCCTAAGGAAAGAGATGGGAACTGAATTTTGTTTGGGCCTGGAATCCCAATTACTCGTAATCTCAGTAAGTCATTGGTATATGTAACTAATGTTTATATAAGAAGGGTGTTTTTTTTCCCTCTGAAGTTTCTTTTCACTTTATTAAACAGTTGTTGAAGCTTAGTAAATTTGCCAGGTAGCTGTGTTTAGAAGCAAACTCCTTTTTTAATCTTGTATTGATATAGAAAAGTGTGAGTTAGAGAGGTAAAAATTTATATAGGTGATTAATTAATATACATGATCCAAACAGATCATTCTGGTGATTTTGGTTCATGCAATTCAGAGGTCAAATTAACTGGATTAGTCTTCCCTCTGTCTTGTATAAACTCAGTTTTATAGTGAATTAGTTACTTGTCATACCCAGCAATGGTTGAATGTATTTATTTTTAAATCAATTGTACTATTTTAAAATATTATTTCCTATTTTACATGTTTTGTCCTTTTTTTGGTGAGGATCAAAGAGATAATGTATATCAAAATGCCTTTTGATGAAATCAATAGATAAAAAATATGGTGATATTTTTATTAGTATACTTTATTAAATTTCTGTTTTCATTATCCTCTCTCATCAATGACTTTTTATTAGAGAAGTTGTGGGTTTACAGAACAATCATGCAAAAAATACAGGATTCCCATAAACCACCTTATTATTTACACCTTGCCTTGGTGTGGAACATTTGTTACAATTGATGAAAGCATTTTAATTATTGTACTATTAGCTATAGTCCACAGTTTAGTTTGGGTTTCATTGTTGTATAGTGCAGTTCCATGGATTTTTTAAAAAATTTTTATTCTGTTACTATATACGCTGCCTGACATTTTCTCTTTTAACCATATTCAGATATATATTTCAGTGCTGTTAATTATGTTCATCATGTTGTGCTACCATCACCACCATCCATTACCAAGACATTTCCATCATTTTCAAATAGGAACCATATATATTTTAAGCCTTAACTTCCTGTTCCCTATCCCCACCCCATCTCCTGGTAACCTATATTCTAGATTCTGGCTTTCTAAGTTTGCTTATTCTAATTATTTCATATCTATGAGATCATACAATATTTGTCCTCTTGTGTCTGGCTTATTTCACTCAACCTAGTATCTTCAAGGTTCATTCATGTCGATGCATGTATCAGAACTTCATTATGTTTTACAGCTGAATAATATCCCATTGAATGTATATACTACATTTTGTTTTTCCATTCACCAGTTGATGGACACTTGTATTGTTTTCATCTTTTGGCAATTGTGAATAATGTTGCTATGAATATTGGTGTGCAAGTATTCGTTCCGGTCCCTGCTTTCAATTCTTTTGGGTATATATACCTCAACATAATGTTCATGGATTTGCACAACAAAGATACGAAGAGCACAAGGCCTCTTTTATCCTGCAGATGAGAAGCCAAGGCCTGGTTCAGGTATGATGCTAAGGTCCACCCAGCTGGTAACTGGCAGAATTCAAGATACAGTGCATTTGCATTAACCTTCAGCATTTCTCCTAGGAAAATTTATCCTCTTTCTAGGAAGATTTGGCATTATGTTTATTCCCAGGACTGGCTGCTCATTATTAGTGAAAACATAATTGTTTAATCCTATAGGTTTTGAAAGAGCGTTAAATTAATTTTTTCTAAAGTACAGGACTTGAAAAAAATGAAAGAGGCATTAAAGTAAAAAGCAAGTGTTAATACTATTTCTCTCTTTCCCTCTTTCTGGTTGGATCAGTTCCTTCCAGAAACATATTCTAGTAGGATGAGAAGTATTACAATAGATTCTTTAAGAATAGGGAAAACAAGGGAGTACACCAGTTAACTGTACAATTCCTGTGAATAATTATCATTATGCCAATTTCAGACTTAGAACACTAACTGCAATCATTGCCTACCACTAATTTTTTTGTCAAGACTTTTCTTTCTAGCCTTATTTCCTCCCTTAAATTAGAGATTATTTTTGGCATTATTGTTTTACACAATTAATGTTTATTTAGATTTACTCACATTTATCAATATCTTCAATCACCATTCCTTTGTCTTTTTTTCTTGTAGATGTAACAGCTTTATTTAGATATAACATACATACCATATAACTTGCCCATTTAAAGTGTAAAATACAATGGTTTTTAGTATATGCACAGGTTGTGCAGCCATTGCCATAACAAATTTTAGAACATTTTCAACACTCCCAAAAGAAATCCTGCACCCCTCCATTTCCCCCATCACATTTCTCCATTCTTCCCCCTAGCACTGAGCAACTAATTATTCTGTCTTGCTTCTCAATTTTTCCATTTTCCTTTTGCCATAAATAGAATTTCCTCTCATTCAGAAAATGAAAGTTATGAAATTTAAACCAAATTCAGAAGTCTTTCTCAGAATTTCTTCTCCTTTCTAAAGGAAGAATATGCAGTAATTTCCTTTTCTTTTTCCACCAGGATGGTTTAATTATTGAAGAATTTGTTGGCTATTAAGACTGGCAGTGAGTTGAAACTTGGGTTAAATGAATAGACTAGTAAAATTTCCTCCTTAGAAAATCAAAGTCCTTTAATAAAAAAAAAAATTAAGGACATTTAGTGTTCAGTAGAGACCTCTTGAATAGTAACCACCTTTAAAACTTAAAGAAAATAGCCACCACCTAGGAGGCAAAATGACTTCAGTGGGACCAGGGAAGAGAAATGTGTTGAGATGTCATAATAAAATCTTGTTTATTGAGTGGCTACCATATGACAGTTATTGGGTCTAGCTCTTAGCACCTGTGAACTACATGTTCCTTTTTTTTTGACTGGAAAATCAAAACAAAAGTTAGACAATTACCTCAGATAATAATAATCATCATAATAGTGACATCTATCACTTATATCATTATAGAGCCAGTTATTGTTTTAAGTGGTTAACATATTTTATCTCATTTAATGACTTTGAGGTTGATTTTTGTCATATACATTTGTCATATGATGAAACAGAAAGGTAGGATTTCTTGCCCAAGGCCATACAATTATAAGTGGTAGAGTAAGGAATCTTATTATTCCAAAGCCCGGGCTATTAACAATTAAGTTATTTTTGTTCTGGCCTGATTTTTATTTTACTTGATTTTTCTTTCTCTACTGATTAGACATTATTATTATTGTCTTTGTTTAACAAAATAAATGTTTGCAGCGTTTACCTTTTATTTAAAGTAGAATTTCCTTTAGTAAAAGTCTTTTGGCTATAAATCAACTCAGGTTTTGTTTAAATATGATGTCTTTTCTCATGCTCATTTTTATATAATAATCTGGGTACAGAATTCAAGCCAAGTAATTATTTTATTTCAGTCTGTTTTGTTAAATATATTATACCACCATCTCACCATCTTCTGGCTTCCCTTGTTCTAATTAGAACTTGGCAATCAGCCTAACTGTTGTTCCTTAGAAAGGAATCTCTCTTTTCACTCATTCTGCCTTTAAGATTTGTTTTCTTACTTTGGTGTTCTGTAGTTTTACTATAATATGTCTTGGTGTAGAAATCTATTTATCTTGTTTGGTATTCACTGGATTTCCTGGTTCTCAACATTAGTTTCTTTAAACAAGTTTGGAAAATTCTCAGCATCTCATTGAGTATTGTACTTTATGGCCATTTTAGAATTTGCAGAGCTATCAGTGTTTCTGATTTCCTTTCGTTTTAAGGCTCTGTTGATTCCTGACTTTGAAGTGAGCTCATAGATATAAATATATAGTTATAAATGTAGAAATATCTTTTAGTTATATCACCATGCCTTTTAGTAATTTCAATAGGGAAGGAGATTTGGGGTACCTATTTTTCCATACTTAGAGAAATGAAAGTCTTTTAATTCCTTTTCCTTTCAACTCAAATACATTTTTGTCCACTTATTTAATCAGCCATTCAGCCAGGAGAAATCTTTCTATAGATAGTCAAGGAAATTTCCTTGTTTCAATTTTTAGAGTGGGAACAGCTTCTTTTAGTAGACAAGGAAAAATGGAATGTTCCATTCGAAATGTACTCTGACACGATATGCACAGTGTTAGGTAGAATTCTAGATAGCTCTCTGACCTTTCCTTCTACATGTTACTTGTAAATGGATTTGCAAATTTTAATTGAGGTTACCAATCAGTTGACCTAAAATAGATTATCTGAATGGGCCTAATCTAATCACACGAGCTCTTAAATAGCACATAGTTTTCTCTGGCTGGTAGCAGAAAGGGTAGTCAGAGAGATTTGAAGCACTAGAAGGTCTCCATGTGTCAGGCTGTTGCTAGTTTGAGATGGAGGGGATCATGTTTAAAGTCTAAAGAGAAGCCTCAAGGAGTTGAGAATGAGCCTTGGCCAACAGCCAACAAGAAAATGAGGACCTCATTCCTACAAGCCCAAGGAACTGGATTTTGCCAAGTACAAGACTGAATTTGAAAGTGGATTTTCTCCCACAAGTTTTCAGATAAGAGCCCCATTTCAGTTTTATGAGACCCTAACCTGAGTACACAGCTGAGCCTGCCTGGACTTCTGACCTACACTGTGAACTAATAAATTGGTATTGTTTTAAGTTGCTAAGTTTGTGATAAATTATCACACAGCAATAGAAAACAAATACAAGCAGAGATGTGCAAACTGGTATTAATCCGTCCTCTGCCACTTTGAGAAAAAAAAAGTGATTGCTCCCTGAGACCATTCTTCGCATAGAATGCTGGTGCCAAACAGTAAAAGTTCACCTTCAAGAGATACACTGTACCCATAACACTAGCTCTTATGCTCAGACTTTAAATGGAGAAGACAACACAACCGTTTGCTATTGGCCGGAAAAGGTCAATTTAGTGAAATGTCGAATACTTTTCGGTGAAAAAGCAGATCATTATATTTGACACCAAGTCAGTGCTCTGAGTTATAATGTGCAAGCTATATTATTCTCTCAGATGCTGATTCCTCTGTCCAGTGTTTACCTGAGTTCCCAAAAGTGTCTTCTCTCCCTAATGATGCTCCAGGTGTCACCTATAAGGAGAACTGCGCATTTAGCTAGGTGTTGAAACCTGCTCCCCCTGCCCAATCTGTCCTTAATCTCTTTTCTAGCTTCATATCCTATGATATGTCCACACAGACCCTAAACCTGGCAAACACTCAATTTTCCCAGACATTTCAGATTCTCTCCTATTTTCCCTCATGCTCTTCTTTCTGCTTATAATGTCCTTTCTACTATTTCCACCCGTAGAAGTTATACTTATCCTTTAAGATTCTGCCCATGTTGTTTCCCCCAAAGATCCTCTCTAGGTTGTTCCAGGCAGAACTGTATATTCCCTCTTTTGTGTTCCTTAAATATTCTAAGGTAGTATTTGCCCTCTGTTGTGTAAATGTCCATTTTCTCCACTGGCAGATATTGGATACATGTTTGTGGAACTGAGCGAATCAAGTTAGGTGCAGGCCCAATGCGAGATAATCAGGTGATGCAAAATAATATTTCTACTTTTCCTTTATATCTCTATGAGTTGGCCTATTGTTCATTATTTTCCCCTTGAATAGGCCTGTGTAGACCTGAAACTTTCTCCCCAATTCTTATAACTCATCAATCCACCACCATAGTTGTGCTGGTTTGAAAGGATGCATGTCCCCTAGAAAAGCCATGTTTTAATCTAAATCCCATTTCGTAAAGGCAGAATAATCCCTATTCATACTGTATGTTTGAATCTGTAATTAGATCATCTCCCTAGAGATGTAACCCAATTAAGAGTGGTTGTTGAGCTGGATTGGGGGA
>PVIY010021381.1:0-42506 GCA_004026745.1 Myrmecophaga tridactyla
GGGGGGCTAAAGGTGGGGGTGCAGGCAGGGGCCCATATTTATAAAGCATATGACTGAGGCACTTTTAATTTTCCCAAAAAAATAAAATAATCTTTCCTTATGTAGTTTTCTTCTTGAAATAGAAATCCTACCCTGGTAATATTACACAGAATGAATACTGTCTTACTTTTAACTTGGTTCCTGCCACAGTGGCTACTGAAAACTATAGTTAATCTATCAACCACTCTTATGATAAACAGTAGATAAAATGAATGCAAGGACAGTGATTATTCCATCTCCAGGCCCTGCTGCTTTAATCAAATATAGAAACCCCAGAACACAAACCCTGTATCTGTTTATCAGTCAACAGCATGCTAAGGACATTGGCTACAGCTGTTTTGTTGTCTTCCCCATTCCTGGTCGCACCCTAGTGGAGCTTCTTTCCATTCGATCATTTTCCACTTTGATTTAAAAAGAATTTGAGATACCTCTTGGGACTGTTCTCCTATTTGTGGGGATGAGGCTTAAAAATCAGGGCCTAAGAACGATGCACAGGGAGTTCAGAGGTTAAAATGCCCGCCTTCCATGAGGAAGACCTGGGTTCGATTCCCAGACCATGAATCTTGCACCCCCCCAAAAAAAATCAGGGCCTAAGAAAATCTAAAAATTTTGGATTTGGGGAATAAAAACTTACAGAAGCCATTCTCAAGCACCATGCAACTAAATAGCCTTCCAAATACGTTTCCAATGAGAAGCCTAAATAGTAATACTCTATAGCTGAAAAATAATCTGATTATTGCAAGGATATGTTCATACCACCACACTTGCTGATCATTTTCCAGATTCCCCAATGCTTGACTCACATTATTCAAAATGAAGCCACAGAGACACCCATTCAGGTTGGCAGCTTCAGTAAACCACCTGTGTTATAACAGGGAAAAATTTAAAAGCCCTTCTCAAATTAGTCTATAACATATTCTCAGAAAATATACAATTTACTTGCAAAAATATGCTTGTTTTAAATCCCATTTAATATTATAAGCAGCACATCTCTAAAAGTATCATTCATAACAAAAAATAATACAGTACAAACAGAATAGAAGCAATAGTTGTTAAAAATAATAAAAAAATATGGGAACATATGTATATTCTTGCCTGTACATTTTATAAACTCTACCCATGTATTTAACTTCCTTGAGGACAGGAACCAAATTCTTACTGGACTTCATTCCAATTTACCGGGATAAACCTCTAGTATAGAACTAGGCCCTGGGGATAAAACTGTGAACAGACAAGCTATCTCTTTCTATGGAGCTTATATTTTAGGGGTGGTGACAGAAACAAACAAAAAAAAGTAATAATTTTTTTAACTTTTTTTATTGAATAATATATATACAAAGCAAAGAAAGAAAAAAGCAATCATTTTCAAAATACTCTTCAACAAGTAGTTACAGGACAGATCCCAGAGTTTGTCATCGGTTACCATACCATCATCTCAGATTTTTCCTTCTAGCTACTCCACAATATTGGTGGCTAGAAGGAATAAATATTTGTCTTTATCATCACAGCTGACTTCTTCTTTCTTTTTTGTGAAAAATAACATATACAAAAAAGCAACAAATTTCAAAGCACAGCACAACAATTAGTTACATAGCAGATTTCAGAGTTTGGTATGGGTTTCAATTCCACAATTTTAGGTTTTTGATTCTAGTTGCTCTAAGATACTGGAGACTAAAAGAAATATTAATATAATGATTCAGAATTGTAAAATGTAAAAAAAAAAGTAATAATAATAATTTTAGATATATAAATGCCAAAGGGAAAACAAAGAGCTGGAAAGAATAAAAATGGGAGCCATACATGCTTCGTTTCCTACTCACAGAAAGAAGACTCCTATGGCAGAAAGGTGGAGAACATGCAGACAAGGAGTAATCTAAAATAAGGTTGGAGAAACAAATAGGGGTCAAATCACAGGGGATCATATATTAAAGAATTTCTACATTATCCCACAAAGGGAACCTGATCTGATTTGTGTTTTACAAGGACCACTCCTAAAAGATGGATTATGGGAGGGCAAGAGAAGACAAAGGGGAGAACGGTCGAGAGGCAACGTGGTAATCCATGACTCAGGGGTGGCAATGGCGACAAGAAGGACCTAGACAGATTACAAATAAGTTTTGGAGGCAGAACCAACATGGCTTCCCTTAAGCACTGAAATTGGGAAGTGGGTAAAAAGTAGGACTCAAATAATTAATCCTAGCTTACTAGCATCAGCAACTACACATTCAAGTGCATATGTCAAATAAGAATTTAGATAATGAATAAAAAATAGAGTTAACAAGAAACTGGGGAGTCATCAATAAAAATGCACAAAGCAGGGTTTTTTTTTAACTTTTTTATTGTATAGTATAACATATATACAAAGCAAAGAAAGAAAAAAGCAACAATTTTCAAAGCACCCTTCAATAAGTGTTTACAGGACAGATCCCAGAGTTTGTCATGGGCTACCATGTGATCCTCTCAGATTTTTCCTTCTAACTGCTCCAGAACATAGGAGGCTAAAATACTTACATATTTTTTTATCACCATAATTGACTTTCTTTCTTTCTTTTTGTGAAAAATAACATATATACAAAAAAGCAGTAAGTTCAAAGTACAGCACCATGATTAGTTGTAAAACATATTTCAGACTTTGACATGGGTTACAATTCCACAATTTTAGATTTTTACTTCTAGCTGCTCTAAGATACTGGAGACTAACAGAAATATCAATTTAATGATTCAGCAGTCAAATTCATTTGTTAAATCCTATCTTCTCTGCATAACTGCACCATCACCTTTGATCTTTCTATCCAAAGTAGGTTTTAGAGTGTCCAAGAGGTTTGGAATCCCAGATCTGTACCTACTGCTTTTGTCCTGAAGAAAATTTCTTAACTTTTTTTTTTCAATCTTACTTTCCTCATCAGTAAAGAGAAGATAAAAATACCTATTTTTATAGGATAGTCTAGAGCAGGAGTCAGCAAACTCTTCCTGTGAAGGTCCATATAATAAGTATTTTAGGCTTGTGGACCAAACGGTCTCTATGGCAACTACTCAAAACACTGTCATTGTAGCAAGAAAGAGGCCACAGACAAAATATAAACAAATGAGTGGTTCTTTATTAAAATAAAATAAAAGTGCCAGTTCTAAAAGTATGGTCTAGGACTAGCAAATTAACATTATCTGTAAACTTGACAAATTCTCGGCCCCCAGAACTACTGAATCAGAAACTCTGAGGGGTGACCCAGCAAGCTGTGTTAATTTATGAATGAACCCTCCAGATGACGCACGCTAAAGTTTGAGAATACTGGTCTAGGAAACAAGTAAATATTACTATTAATACATATCAATGATTATAACTATTATCTCATTATTATTAATGCACATCAATTATTATTATTATATCATAATTAACCTGGCCTCTAGACAGTTAGAGTTTAGTTCTTAAAATCAAAAGCTGGGTAATCATGATAGATCAAACAAAAGAGGGGTGATAAATTCTATAAGGTGGGTGTGAGGGTTAGGTACTAGTGTCAACTTGGCCAAGTGATGATGCCAGTTGTCTGTTCAATGGCCTGACCATTGCTGCAAGGATATTTCATGGCTGGTTGATAAACCAGAAGGTGGTGTATTAAATAATCAGTTGATTGCATCTGTGCCTGATTACATCTGCAATCAACTAAGGCATGTCTCACGCCAATGAGATAAACTACTCAGCTGAAGACTTTTAATAAAAAGAGAAACTTTTTCACTGTTTCTTCAGACAGCGAGACTCTCCATGGAGTTCATTCACACTGTTCATTGGAGCCGCCAGCTTCACAGCTTGCCCTATGAATTTTGGACGCTTCCATTTCCCCAGTTGCGTGACATAAATCTCATTTACGAGATATCTTTTGTTGGTTCTGTTTCTCTAGAGAATCCTGAATAGTACCAGCTTGGTTCAGTAGCAGGGTGGTTTTTGAGAAACAGAATCTTAAAAATGGGTATTTACAATTGGTTTTCTACTCTGATTAGACTCAGAGGCACTAATGACTCTGTTTCCAATAATCAAGATAGCACTGACAGTCCATAGGGTGAGTTGGCAAGAGAGATACGGAAAATATCACCATTAGAGTCTGCTAATTATATGCCTATATGAGGCAAGGCTCTGGGTGAAAGGGTTTTTGACACCTTTATGGAAGCTCTGTGAAAGTGCTCTGCCACTTGGGCCATATGATCCTGCAAATCCAATGATGCTGGAAGTACCAGTGGCAAACAGGGATGCTGTCTTGAGCCTCTGGCTCCAGATTCCCTGATCGGAGAATCACAACACAAACCCTTAAGATTTTGGAGCAAAGCCTTACCATCCACTGCAGATAACTACTCTCGTTTTGAGAAACACCTTTTAGCCTGCTACTCGGCCTTAATAGAGACTGAACACTTAACCATGGGCTACCAAGTTACCATGAGACCTGAGTTACCTAACATGAACTGGGTGTTGTCTGACCCACCAAGCCATAAAGTTGGGCATGCACAGTAGCTCTCCATCATAAAATGGAAATGGTATATAAGAGATAGGGTTTGAACAGCTCTTGAAGGCACAAGTAGCATATGAGGAAGTGGCCAAAATGCCCATTGCCCCCACTCCTGTCACATTACCTTCTCCTACAAAGACCAGAGTTATGGCCTCTTGAGGAGTTCCTGAGAGTCAGCTGAGTGAGGAAGAGAAAACTCAGGCCTGATTTACAGACGGTTCTGCATGATATACAGGGACCACCCGGAAGTAGACAGCGGCAGCACTACAACCCCTTTCTTGGATGTCCTTAAAGGTTGGTGGTGAAGGAAAATCCTCTCAGTGGGCAGCATTTCAAGCAGTGCACCTGGTTGTTCATTTTGCTTGGAAGGAGAACTGGCAAGGGGTGCATCTGTATACTGACTCATGGACTGCTGCTTATGGATAGACCTTTCTGAGTGGGCAAAGAACATGAAGATATTTGTGTCCCATACAAAAGCTCACTAGAGGGTGACTTCAGCAGAGGAAGGTTTTAATAATCAGGTAGATAAGATGGTCATCTTATCTTATTGTTCTATGGATACAAGTCATCCTCTTTCCTCAGCCAATCTTGCCAATGCCCAATGAACAAAGTTGGCCTGGTGGTAAGAACGAACTTTATGCAGGGGCTCAGCAACATGGACTTCCACTCACCAAGGCCGACCTGGCCACAGCCACTGCTGAGTGCCCAATCTAATAGCAGCAGAGACCCACACTCAGTCCCCAATATGACACCATTCCCCAAGGTGATCAGCCTGCTACCTAGTTGCAGGTTGATTACACTGGACCACTTCCATCATGAAAGGGGCAGCAATTTGTTCTAAATGGGAACAGACACATACTCTGGATATGGGTTTGCATTCCCTACTACACACAATGCTTCCACAAAAACTACCATCTGTGGACTTAAGGAATGCCTTATACACCATCATGGTACTCCCCACAGCTTTGATTCAGATCAAGGAATCCATTTCACAGCAAATGAAGAGGAGGAATGGGCATGCACTCATGGAATTCTCTGGTCTTACTATGTTCCCCATCATCTAGAAGCAGCTGGGTTGACAGAAAGGTGGAATGGTTTTTTGAAGACCCACCTATGGTGCCAATTAGGTGACAATACCTTGTAGGGCTGGGGCAATGTTCTCTAGGAACTGTGTATGCTCTGAATTGGTGTCTACTCTATCATGCCATTACTCCCAAAGCCAGGATTCATGGATCCAGGAATCAAGGGGTGGAAATGGGAGTGGCACCATTCACTATCCTAATGATCCACTAGGAAAAATTTTTTTTCCCTGTCCTTGAAACCTTAAGCTCTGCTGGTCTACAGGTCTTAGTCCAAAAGGAGGAGTGCACCTTCCAGGAGACACTACAATGATTCCATTGAACTGGAAGTTAAGGTTGCCAGCAGGCCAATTTGGCTTCTCATGCCAGTGAATCAGCAAGCATGAAAGGGGATTACTGTTCTGTCTGGGGTGATTGATCCTGACTATCAAGGGGAAATAGGACTGCAACTACACAATGGAGGTAAAGAAGAGTTTTCCTGGAATACAGGATATCCCCTAGGTTGCCTCTTGGTACTACTATGCCCTGTGATTAAAGTCAATGGAAAACTGCAACAACCTAATTCAGGCAGGACTACCAATGGCCCCAAAACTTCAGGAATGAAGGTCTAGATCACCCTACCTGGCAAAGAACCATGGCCAGCTGAAGTGCTTGCTGGGGATAAAGGGTACATGGACTGGGTAGGAGAAGAAGATAGTGATAATCATGAACTACAGAAACAAGGACTGTGATTATATGAACATTTCCTCCCTGTTTTGTTATGAGTATGTTTGCATTTGTACATAAGCAAATATCTTGCTTTCTTCCTATATGACAGAAGTTGCATTGTTCATGTTATAGTATTTAAGTCATAGGATATGAAGTTCAAGAGTGAATGTTACCTAAGGACTTGCACCCTATTCTGGAGAGATGCAGTACATTTGCAGAACAGCCGAGTATTGTTAGGCAAAATATATGTCTGTCATTGTGGTCTATTTGGAAATTCAGTGTGTTTCAAGGTGATGTGTATAGCTGCCAAGTTGACAAGGGGTAGACTATAATGGTTAGGTTCTGGTGTCAACTTGGCCAAGTGATGATGCCCAGTTGTCTGGTCAGGCAAGCACTGGCCTGACTATTGATGCGAGGATATTTTGTGGCTGGCTGATAAACTGGAAGGCTGGCATATTAAATCATCAGTCAGTTGACTGCATCTGTGCCTGATTACATCTGTGATCAACGAAGGCGTGTCTCCTACCAGTAAGATAATTCTATCAAGTTGAAGACTTTTAAGGAAGAAGAGAAACTTTCACCGCTTCTTCAGTCAGCGAGTTTCTCCTATGGAGTTCGCCCAGACCCTTCATCAGAGCTGTGAACTTCACAGCCTGCCCCACGGATTCTGGACTCTTCCATTTCCCTGGCTGCTTGAGACACCTTTATAAATCTCATATTCACAGATTTCTCCCATTGGTTCTGTTTCTCTAGAGAACCTTGACTAATACAGTGGGCTTAGATAAGAACATTCAATAAATTAGAGATTGTTTCTATATACTTTTTATTCCAAATAACTCCTAGATTATTCATATATTAACTAACATAGATTTAATTTTGTCATGTTCATGCTTTACCTATTAAAATGAACAATACAATTTCAAATATAAATCTTCAACATAATTTCCAGAAGAAAAAAGGCCTAATGCCAATTAATTTCCAGATCCCTAGTGGCATATTAGCTATCAGTTAATAGTTCCTATTGCTATAAACAGCTCACTTTACATCATCACAAAATAAGCAAATTTACCAAACATCATTATTATTTTAACAGAGTAATTTGACCACTGGAAAAAGTTAGGACAATAGCAGGGAGGGGGAGTGTCAGGGCAAGTTAAAACATAAAGGGCTCTCCTGAAATAGAATATAACTCCCCTAGCTTTCATATTGTATTGAAATATTGCTATTAGAAATTAGGCAGAGATCTGTCTATTTGAACCTGCCTCAAATTAGATAAAAGAATTATGAATGGCACAGAAAGCCTACTTAATAAATGGTGCTGGAGCAAGTAGACAATCACATGGACCACAATTGAAAGCTGAAACTACAAAACTTTTAAAAGAAAATATAGGAGAATATTCTCAGGATCTTGATGTAGTCAAATATCTCTTAGGCTGCAAAAGACACAAACTATAAAAAAAAAATTAGACTTCTTCAAAATTAAATATATCTGTTCATGAAAACACAGAAAAGATAAGCCACAGACTGGTAGACACGTTTGCAATACATATATCTAACCACGGATTTGTGTTCAATATATACAAATGAGCTCCTACAAATAAAAATAAAATTAATTTTTTTTAAAAATTGGCAAAACTTGAACAAGTACTTCCCAAAATACACAGATGGCCTATAAGCATATGGAAACGTGCTCAATAGCATGAGTCATCAGGGAAATGCAAGTTCAAACCATGGTGTGAAACCACAACAGCTGAAAATGGACACAGAACAAGACTGACAATTCCTGGCGCTGGTGAGGATGTGAAGCAGCGGCACTTCTATTCTTTGTTGGTACAAATGTGGAATCATACAACCATTCTGAAAACGGTTTGGCTAATTCTAATTAAGTTAACCTACCTTAAGACCCAGTCATTCTACTCTGGGGAGATACCTAAGAGGAATGAGTGAATCTGTCCACAAAGACTTGTATAAGAATATTCATAGCAACTTTATTCCTAATAGGTGAGAACTGGAAACCATCCAAATGCTCAACAGCAGGAGAGTGGATGAGCAAATTGTGGCCATCACTTTCCGTAATAGAAAAGAACAATCTACTGATACAGGTGACTTTTTTTTTTTTTTAAGTTTTTATTACCAAAAAAAAAGTAAAAATCCAGTAAATACGAAAATCTGAGAATATTTTCCTTAAGCTTTCATAAGGCAAAGATCTTTCCCCCAATTCCATTTTACTTCAACTTTAAAAAAGTCCCATTTCCAGTCTGATTATTGAGATGCACGTATCCCCAAATGGCTGAGAATAAATACAAGAGAGGCAAAAGCGGTAAAGCTAAGGGCATGCAACAGGCTCTTAGAGAAAGTCTCAGAAATATCCAATGGCAACAAAGAATGTTTGGCCAGAATTAGCAGTTCTTTCAGTCATCCTTGTCCTTTGCTCCGTGTTTAAGGATGCGAGTGAACTCAATGTAGTTGAAGTTCCCCTTTTTGTCAATAGGTGCTTCTCTGTACAGCTCATCCACTTCCTCGTCTGTAAACCGATCCCCCATGGTAGTCAGCAGTTCTCTCAGGTAATCCTCCTGGATGGTGCCAGTTGCTTCTTCATCAAAGCAAGCAAAAGCATTTCTGATGATATCTTCTGGGTCTGTTCCATTTAACTTTTCACCAAACATTGTGAGGAACATGGTAAAATTTATGGGACCTGGAGCTTCATTCATCATAGCATCCAGATACTCATCAGTTGGATTTTTCCCCAGGGAGGCAAGCATATCATGCAAATCTTCCTTGTCAATGAAACCATCTCTGTTCTGATCGATCATGTTGAAGGCCTCTTTGAACTCCTGAATCTGTGACTGGTCAAACATGGCAAACACATTGGATGTTGCGCGCTGAGGGCGCTTCTTGGTGGTCTTGGTCTTTGCTCTTTTGCTCGACATGGTGGCGGTTAAATCCTCACATTCCTCGGCGCGGCTACAGGTGACTTTTTGACTCTCAAAAACATTATGTTGAGCAATGGATCAGTCTAGTGTGTGAGCCCATTTATGCAAAATTCAAGAACAGGCAAAACTAATCTAATGGTGATAAAAGTGAGAAGATGGTTACCTCCAAGAGGCTTAGGTATTGACTGGACAGGGACCCAAGGAAGACTTCGAGGGCAACAGAAATGTTGTCTATTGTCATCTAGTTGATGGGTGTGTGGATGCATATGGACATTCATCAAGCAAAAATTCATCAAGCGGGCGGCTGCTGTGGCTCAGCAGGCAGAGCTCCGACCTGCCGTGCTAGAGGTCTGGAGTTCGATCCCTGGTGCCTCCTGCCCATACGCAAATTAAAAAAAAAAAAAAAAAAATTCATCAAGCTGTAAATCCAAGATCTGTGCATTCCACTGCAATTTAAATTAGTGTTTTAGAAAACACTATTAAAATTGTCTTTATCAAGTAGGTATAATCTTTTTTTTTTCCTGTGTTCGTTTTATTTCTTTTTCTATTGTCTTTTTATTTCTTTTTCTGAATTAATGTAAATGTTCTAAGAAATGATGAATATGCAACTAAGTGATGATAATATGAATTACTGATTATGTATGTTGTTTTATTTTGTTTCTTTATTTTTTTAATTAATAAATAAAATTTTTTAAAAAATTGTCTTTATCAAAAAAAAAGAATTATGGATGGATATAGAGCGACCGTGCCCAATACCCACCTCACCACTGAACTATATTTATGCCAACAGGGTTTTGCAAGATGCCATGCAAAATAAAATAAAAAAAGAAAATCTATATATAAATGGTTAACAGCCTTGGAAGGAGCCAGCAGGAAAGGGGCAAGGACCAGAAACTAGATCCACAACTGGGAAGAAACCCAATTAGGAAGATAGTATACAATGTTTTCAAAGTTAGACAATGGGCATTGGGTTCTCTTGAAATTGAGTAGTAGGAATCAGGGTGGTCCAACACAGAGTAATGGAGGTATCTAAACAGAGATAAAGAACACGCTACTGAATATGCAGGAGCAAGAAATATTTGGAGAATACGGAAGGTAATTAGTTTAAGTTCATGTAAATTCAAGAAATTCTCTCAGGATACATAGCAAACAGCAATTAAATGGCTGAAAGCTAGGCAAGTGGTGGGTCCAAAAAGCTGGCGCCAATTAAGGCCTAGTAACAGTTTGCTTATTGATTTGTAAAAGGCTCATGCTAGCTTATTCAACACACTATTAAAGGTATATGAAGATACAATTGTGAGTTCAAAATACTACTTGATTCGCTCAACCAAAAGCACTGTGTTTGACCTAGAATCTAAAATCGATAAACTATAAGCAACATGATATTGATAGTACAAGTCTCCATGAGTTCTAATTTTGAGAATTTTAGAAATCCATGTGAAAATTTACAAAACTCATAAAATGAAGACTACTCAAATAATTAAGAGGATCCACAAAATAAAAACTGGAGCAGTAAATTTAGGATTCTATTTTTAGCAGGAAGATCACTTTATTTTGAGATCCTATTTCCAACCCTACCTCTTGCAAGAAACGTGACCAGGAAGAGATTAGAAACTTTATAATAATAATAATGATGACTTCCATATCCCTTTAATAAGAATGCATAGTTATGTCAAGATGATCTAAAATTAAGCTAACGGAAATTTTAATCTCTTATTTTGTTCCTTTTTGTCACACGAGCATAGATGGAGACAGATAGCGTCTGAAAGTTTAAACACAGAGTTTTCCAAATTTGTGTCTTGCTAAGACCCTTTTAAGGATCTGTCACTTAATGTTAACATAATTAATTTAAATATATTCAAAAAACCTAAATTTAAATGCCTTATGTTTATAGCTCTAGTTTTTAAACAGGATGAAGGCCAAAATACATTTACAAAATAACCACAAACAACTATAAAACCAGTAACATTTACATTAACAATTTAAATGCAGCATGATGAAAGATGTTATTTTCCAAAACAACATGACTATGGCACCAACTGCTACAGTAGTTTCTTCAAAATACCTATGTTCTACATTCCCTTGGTTTTGTTTTGTTTTTTTAACCATTTTTTTCTATTTAACTTCTGCAAGACCATACAGCATCAATCAGGTCATTTGGGTTTTACCTAAGTTCAAAACTTACATATTATGCCCATCTCTGTTCTTTTCTCTTTAATTCAAGGTAATTAAGTTAGCACAACTTGGTGCCAATATTGCTTTCTTGTTTCACTGTATTCGTTTTGCAATGAAGGTAAGATGCTTTATTTTTATACTTTATAGTTTTACATTCTAGTAATACATAATATAATTTACTTATGATAACAAATATAGCTTAATACTTTGTGAATTTTATACTTTGTAAAATTTATATACTTTATAATTCAATTAAATATATTCAAGTACATGATTGTACTTGTTCTCAAATACATGTCATTATTATTTTTTATTCTAAGCAAAAGAGGTTCTAAAGGTTACAAATAGACTCATACAGTTTACTTCACTACTATTTCTGAGGACACTAAAAAGATAAACCAAAGTTCCGTTTCACCAGTCTAACAAACTATATAGGCTTTTTATATAAAAACAAAAGTACAACTGGCATAACTATATTCAAGCTTCCAGTCAGTCTTAATTATATTCACAAACATATGTGGGGATTTTTAATGTAAAAGTAGAAAAAGATGAAACCATAAAAGTTGATAGCATAAAAGTTTATAACACTGACAACCAAAAACAAAACTTTCAACAACTGCACTCCAGAGTAGCAGACAGAAGATAGATAGGCTTTAGAATGTATCTATCGAGAATGGAATCTGATTCTACCATTACAAGCCTGTGACCTTGGGGAAATCATTTATCCTTTGTATGCCTCAGTTTTCTTATCTGTAAAATGGGGGAAATACTGGCACCTATGTTACAAGGTTATTGTGAAGATAAAAGGTGATAATCTAGGGAAAGCTCTTAAAACAGTACCCTCACTCAGGAAGAGTTCAATAAATGTTAGCTTTTTAACAAAATTCATTTAAAAGCTAAGCAGAACCATCATCTTACCATCTTATTCACCAAACTGCCCAATTGTCTATTTCTTTTCACCTGATTTTCTTAACAGCCAATATATCAAACACGCTGATATCTTTCTGATTCCTGTCATTTGTCTATGAGGCAAATAACACACCAGATAATCTTGAAAATTCACAAAAATCATTAATTTCCCCAGCAATTCATTCATTCACGTCACATTTATAAAACAACATTTGATTAGGGTATGTCTTACTGAATTCTGTTATTTTCAGGATATAAATAAATAAAGCTTTAATTTTCATAAAAAAGTCAAAATTTCACATTAGGATATATTCCCCAAAAGTGAATTATTTATTCCCTCTGTAGAACTTAAAACTTTTGATTGAAATGTAAAGTTTTCATTTAACATATGGATGGTAGCAAAACATTAAGCTAGAAGATTGAGAATTTTTTAAAAAATCATCTGTGGTCAGATTTTATCTCTTCTCACGCTCACCTTGAACTTTCAAGTATGAAATGGATGCAAAAATACCAAGGAAATGGAAGCAGTCACAAAACCAACCAAATAAGCAAGATAATTTAGGGTAGTGGTTGTACCTGGGAACTTGTTAGAAATGCAAATGGTTAGGCCCCATCCCTAATATACCAAACCAGAAACTCTGACGGTAGGTTCCAGCAATCTGTTTTCACAAGGGCTCCAGCTGACTCTGATAACACTCTCAAGTCTGAGATGCACTATCATACAGATAGTCAAGCAGTGTTAGTGAACAGTCTCAAGCTTAATCAAAAAGTTTCCTCACAGCTGGGAGGCTCTGGGCGTACATTCTCACCTTTCCCCCAAATATCCTGTCTACCCAGACTGTAGTCAAGATTCTACCTTGGAGCAAAGTCAGATTAACCTCTGCCTTAGAACCAGGGAAGGGAAGCCATCAAAAAATGACAAGATGAGACAGTTATCTACCAGTGCAAAATAGTACAAACTACCCGGAAAATACAGAGAAATGTAAATACTTCCAGATTTCTACTTCTCTGGTTTTCTAACTAGTATACTCCCCCAAAGCCACTGACCATCAGTTATCAGGGAGGAGAACTAACAAAGTACCCTGTTGAAATATAATGATAAAAATTAAGTTGGAAAATGGTTATTAGGATAAAACTAAAAACAATTGATATTTTAAGAGGAACAATAAAGCAACAGATTCAAGAAACTTAGAGCTGCAAGGAAGTGGTGTCAAATTCATTTTTTTAATCTTTAAGAACACAATTTGTAATATCTCTTTGAAAGTGCATTCTTCCAAGCTTCAAGAAATACATACATAAAAAAAATCAATGGAAATTGTTATAACAACCATGGTTTTGTATTTTAAAAGGTCTCTTGTTCTATAATTATGAAATATAATCACACCATTAAACAGTCTCATGTCAAATGATAATTAACATCTTTAATTGCTAAGAATGCTGATAAACTACAAACAACTCCTGCTTTTCAGTAAGGACAGTGAGAAACTATCATAGAGCCACAACCCAATTTATGCTCGTGGGATTTTAAAGAGTATGTAGAGGTAGATGTAGGTTCTTTTCCTAGTTCAAATATCCAAGTTTGGTTGAAATATGGTAGGCTTGTCCTCCTGTGCAAGAATACACAGGCTTAAATAAATGGGTTCCAATAGGTGTTGGCACTTATAGGCCTTGGAACTGGTTTATGAGGTCCTGACCTCCACTTCTCTTTGCACCTGGGAGAAATAGCTCTGTGTTAGGTCATTCTGGCTAGACACACATGCTTAAGTTGACTGACTTACCAGGAAGGTGTGGAACCAGACATTCCCCACAATAGACCCAAGCTAAAAGCACAGAGCTCCCATCTTTGAGGTCACATTTAGATCTATTCCCAAAAAGATACGTGAATATAGTCTATAAAACATTATCATTTTATATATAAAAAACACAATCCTCCAACTTTGCATTCATCATGAACACAAACTGACATTTAGTCATGATGAGCATAGATCTTAGTTTGCCCTGAATGGGCCAGGTTTATATCTGTTATACTGGTGAAATTCCTATTGGTGCCCCCTTTCATAATGAAAAATGTCCCATATTAAATGATAAATTTTATGGTCATCCTACACATAGGCCCATTCTAGAAAAAGGGCAGGCATGACACTTAAACCAGAAGCAAGTTTATTTGGGGATGCTTACAGGTCTACTGCTCCAAGCTACCTCAAAGACTTAAGAGATTCTTGTAACAGTGACCTTAAAATCCAGGTAAATAATTCTCCACTTCAAACATAGAACTCAGAACAAAGCAAACCACTGGTCTTCTTCCTTCTGAATTCAAGGATGCCCTGAACATTCCAGAGCCTACTCTGTATGAGGCTGCTGCTGGATGATAGTAAAGTCATGAATTCATCTCTTTAACAACTCCAGCTGCAGAATCAAGACTTCTGTGAGTTTTATTGGCGAATGCTCCAAAAACAAGGCCGGTAACTCTCCCCACTAAAAGAGCCATATCGAGTCAATTCAAATGCACAAAAGGACATGTGGCCACAGCACAGAGAGTTCCAATGCTTGCACTCATCCATTCAACAAATGTTTATGTCAGAGATTGAAAGTAACAGTCCATGGGTCATTGAATCCAACCCTCAGATGTGGTGTTTTGGGCCCACAGGATTCTTAAATGCTTAAAATATTTGCCAGCACTTTAAAAGTTCTACATAAAAATCCAGATTTCCAGCTTCTCTTGGAAAATCATAAGCTATGGTAACACTGGGTTTGCATTCCGTTAATGCAATTTCCAAGTGGATCTGAGTAGCACCTTGAGAAAGCATCCACTATCCAGCCCTCCACTGTCCACACTCAACCCTCTTCCCAGGCATCTGTATTTATAAACCCTGATTTATGGCTACAGATATCCCTGGAGGAATGACTTGTGACCCTTCAAATTAATTATCCTCTCTTAAGGATTCTATAGGTTCTGAGCAAATAGGAATCCCATATGTTTTGGTCAAGGACTCAACTGGGAAATGGAGATAAGCAGAAAAACTGTTTCTTTCTTTCTCTCTCTATCAGAAAGCCAGGTCTTCCCTTTCTCCAAGTGGACTAAGAGGGGAAAATGAGCCTAAACATGTTATTATTAAAATAGCGCACTAAGCCTCTGACACCTGAAACTATAATGCAATTAAATAAAAGGGGATGTTTTTAATTGACCAATGAGCCAGGATGGGACTCTACTGCCACTGCTGACAATTCAAAGTGCCATATCAAACTTTACACTATCAAAGAAAATAGCAATGATATGTCATGTATCAGATTTGAAAAAAAAAAAAGAAAGAACTTTAGCATAAGCCATCAAGAATCACAAAACTTGTCTCACACTTCTGGAAAATTTTCCCCGATTACTAAGAAAACCAGAAAATTTTAATATACTAAAGATTGCGATTAACTTTCAGACATAAATCAAGAATATGCTACACATATGTGAGAGCAAAAAAAAGTTTTGAACAAATGAGTATAAGATGAAATTCATTTTAATCAAGGTTAGGAGCTAAAGATAATTTGTATTAAACTCTTTCACCATAAATATAACAGTGGTCACATAAATTAAAGTTGTTCTCTTCACCATGGGAGTTATGAGTGGTTAGGATATTAAACCACTTTATAAAACAACTGGTGAAATCTAAGACAATGAACTTCTATTCAATTCAGCTATAGACATTTTGTGTAAAACTACTGGAAAAACAGGAAGTCTTTCAATGATGGATATTAGAATTAAGAATTAAGAAAAAAATGAAAGCCTTACTTACAGAAGGTTTTTCTCATCTATTACTAATTTCCCAGCTAGCAAAAGAATCACCAGTGCAACCTGAGACTTTATTTATTTATATTTAGACAACACTATTCTTCCAAAGTACTGTGCAAGCATTAAATAATCATTTTTTAAAACAGCATGTTGTTTTAAAAACGGTAAAAATTTCTTTACACATAAAACAAACAAAAAATTCTGTTTTAAAGAAACAATCACTGTTATAAGATTAGGCTCCTTTAGCCTTTACGTAAGGACCATACCTATCAAGCAGGTAAAAGTGTTCTGGTAACAGAACACCTCGATTTAGTAAACTACGGAGACATACCATTAAAAAAATTTGTACCTCTACGTAGAAAAACCTCTTCGATGCGTTGTATTTTAATTAACCCAGTATGTACTGATTCCGTCTACACTGGAGTGTGTGAAAATGTAAACAAAACAAAAAAAAGCGAAGAGAAAACAAAAAGAGAAAAAGTCTTATTCTAACTCCACATCTATACGCAGAATCGTATTCTGCAGACAACCTGACAACGTCTACCAACTTTTCCCTAAGCTCGGCTTGAAAACAGCCTCCCAGATCCGAGACTCGAAAGTGCTGCCTGCCGCACGGGTTCAGGTGCAGGACTCCAACACCAAAAGCGGGACCTTAGGAACCCAACCCTATCCAGCTTTATACACACACGCACGCACGCACACGCACCCACACACACGGCGAAGACGATCTCGGGTCACACCCCAGACGCGGTGGTCCTCTCGGGACGCGCGCCTCTCCCTGCGCCTCCCTCCCGCGCACCAACAACTCCTGCGTCCCGGGACCTCTCTCCACCTATCTCCCTCCCTCGTTCCTTCCTTCCCTCGCGTCCTCCTTCCAAGCCCATCCATTCCGGCCGGCCCGTCAGGCTCCGACTGCCTTTCCCGAGCCCAGGTCCGAGGCGCGGGGACAGGCGCTCCCGCCGCGCCACGTGGAGAGCACGCGCCAACAGTCTGACTACAGTCTACCAGAAAAAGTGCGGTCCCAGTCCCTTCGGCCCTGCTACCCTTCCACCGCGTGCCAGTCCCGCCCCGCGCCCCTCTCCACGTCTCCGGCCCGGGCTCTTGCCTGGTTGGGGTCTGTGGCGCGGAAAACATGGCAGGCCATCTGGGACTCGGGGTCGTCGGGCTGAGCCTTGATCAGGTAGGCAAAATAGGTGAGGTCGTGGCTGTTGTGGATGAAGCGCGAGATGTGCTGCGCCTTGTGCTCGAAGATGAACACGGAGGGGTTAGGCTGCGCTGCCGCTGGGCTGGTGCCCCCAGAGCGCCCGGCGTCGGGCGCGGGGACGCAGCGCAGAAACGGCGCACTCAGCACCAGGAGCACTTCGCGGGCCGGCGGTGCCCCGCAGCCGCCGGCCTCGGGCTTCTGGCTGCGCCGGCGGATCTCGGCCATGAGCCAGGGCAGCATGGGCAGCGTGGTCCTGCGGTCCAGGCAAGATCCCCCCACGTACCAGAGCCGGAACCGCTTCTCGCCCGGCTTTGCCGGGCCCGGCTCGGGCTCCAAGGGGTGCGGGAAAGGCTCATCCTGAATGCAGCTCGGGGTTTCCATAATTCGCGCTTAGGAAGGGAACCAAAACAGCGCCGCGCCCTCTACTCCACACTGAGGACAGTGCCGAAATTGTGCCAACTCCTGGACCGGCTCTTGTGCCCGCCTTGGCGCGGCGCGACCACGAACTCGGCGCCTCAGTGACTCTGCCCCATGCGGCACTTCCCCGGGTCGGAGGCTCCAGCTGCAGGCACCGAGGCGAACGCCGGGCAGCCGTACTCCAAGGAGAGGGAGGGTTAAATAGGTATCCTCCTTTCTCTGGCTGGTACCTCAGGACCGGACTTCCCCCTTCCTTCGCCGCGGGTCCGTTTGGTCGAAGGCCCCACGCCACCGCCTCCCGCCGGAGCCGAACACCGCCTTCTCCAGCGCTGCAGATCCGCTGCGGCCGCCGCTCTCGCCTTGGGCAGGCACTGGGAGGTTGGGCGGGGAAAGGGGTTGTGGGCAGGAGGCGGGGGTGATTTGGGGCGGAGTTGACTCCTTCCAGGGTGACCGGCTGTCACCTGGGAAGGTCGGGACTGCCGGGCTGCGGCGCGGTCATCCTCGGAAAGGGCCTGCGAAAACTATTCCGATGGAAAATAACAACAACAAACGTGGCCTCCCGGGGGCCGCTCCTCCTCTAGCCGCCGCTGCCCAACTCGCTGCCCCTCCTCCTACTGTTCCCGTCCCTCCCTCGCTCCTTCCTTCCTTCCCGCTGCTGCTTTACTCCGGCTTCTACCCCGCCTCCCGTCTGGCGGGTGGCGAGCGACGCCTATCAAAGCGTATCTGTGAAATCGCCTCTTCCTCCCGCCCCGGCCCCAGCCCGTTCCTGCACCCCACGCCGGGGGCAGCTCTCCTGCTCCTGGCGCGGGCACTGCCCGGCCCTACTTGGCCTATCCCGACTTTGCCGAGCTCCCTGTCCTCTCCTGGGCGTCTCTGCTGCCCTCTGTAGAGCCGGCCATTCCCAGTGGGGTGCTGGAATTTATTATTATTATTATTATTATTATTATAGTACTTCTCGGCTTCAGCCCCTTCTATAGCTCACATATTAATCTCTGAATTCTCTTTTTTTAATAATAATCTCACAAAGTACCCGTGTTTTTTTTGTGTTTTGTTCTGGTTTGGTTTGGTTTAAGATTTTGTTAGAAAGCGAGTCTTTAAGGTAGTATTTTTTTTTATGATTTTAAAATAACTTCAAATTTCAAGGGCTTATAAAAAGAATACATAATACAAAGAAAAAATAATACAAAAAGAATACATTGAGCAGGATAATTCATTATTGTGAGGGGCAGTCCTGTACATGGTAGAATGTTGAGTGGCATCCCTGGTCTCTACCAGGTAAGATGCCAAAAGCACCCCCTTCCAGCGTGACAACCAAAAATGTCTCTGGATGTTGCCTTATGTCTCCTAGGAGGCAAATTTACCCTCATTAAGAACCAGTGGCCTAAAAGAATGCATATTTTTGCAGCAGATGTTGCTGAATGATGACAATTTAAAAAGCATACTAGGTTTGTACAAAAGAAGTTATCAAGATCACTATTTAAGAATAGACAGAGTAGTTTTTTTTCAAATCAGAGTAGATATTTTAATGAAAGCAATGGTCCTGCCATTCTTTATTTCTCATAATACATATTTACAAAAAAAGAATGTTCATTTTAAATTTTGATATTTACACAATTTTTTGCAGTTGAATCAAACAATGAATATCTCAGTAACTTTTTAAAGCAACTTCAATGTATGTAGCACCCGTGTTTTTAAAAGAATATTGTGAAAAATATTTTAAATTCCAGCTTTCACTTTAAAATAAAATATTGCATGAAAAACATGAATATTTCCATCTTAGTATGACCAACCTCTTAAAATATGAAGATATTTTAATTATACATACCCTTGCTGTTCCAAAAAAGTGTTTGAAACTGTTAAAAAATATTCATACATTATAAGAAAATATAGAATAACAGAAGGAATGGGAGGGAGGAAGAATAGGAAAAATAAAATTAAGCTATGGACAATATCAATACCCAAAATACATATAATTTTCTAGAGGTTGGCCACAAATTTGACTTTGAATTTCACAGCACCTATTTCAGACATAATGTAGGCATTTCTCAGCATTTTTTATGGAGAAATGCATATTACCAAGGAACTCATTAAAAATGTCCACAATAATTTAATCATCCTAATCTTAAAATAGAAAGGTAGAGATGAATTCTTTTGTCCATTTTAACAAATGTGACCCTCGGTCATTCTCTCTTTTTACTTTTACAGCATTATAATTAAGAATTGGATTAAAAGTAAACACAAAATAAATGGGAAAGGTACTGAAAGCTCCTTTTTCCACAGTGCTTAGAAGAAGAATGAAAACGTTGGCTAAGCATTTTGTCACACATTCTACTATGCTCTGGGACCATTTTCTCCTATTTATATTTTTATTTTTATCCTCCTATTTATATTTTCTCCTATTTATAGAAGATCAATTTATATAAGATCAAAATAAATAGCCATTTATCCCTGTGCTACATTTCTCGGTGCCACCCCCACCCTGCCATGGCTCACACATAAACATATATGCTCCAAGAGGGAGACATAATTAATTGCCTAGATTAAGTCATTTGGTTTAACCCCTCCATCAAATATTTGTGCAAAAGAGAACCATGTCTTTAAAAGCAATGAAAAGTTCTTGGAACATAAACTGAAACCTTCGAGAACCTTATCAGAAACTTTCCTACATGGATTCCATCTCCTTAGCTCACATATCTAAGACCTATAAAAGAAAGAAAAAAACAAATGTATGGGGAAAGTATGGACATCTTGTGGGTTCTACCAAATCAACCACCTTGGGAAGCAGGAGTGAATTTGGAGCTCCAGTAAGCCAATTACTATGGGTATGAGTAAGTGAAGCAGCAAAGAGCAAACTTTCCCCTATCTTGACAGCCTGTGACTGCTTCCTGCTCTAGAATCCTCCTAGCCCTTTCTTTGTAATGTTTCTGTATTGTTCATCTTAGTTTACATTGATAAACATTATTAATCTTTATTAATATCTGGTCCTCTCCTCTCAAAGCTCTTCCCTGCCCCCTTGAAGTTGGGCCCAGTCATGAGATTTATTTTGCCAGTGAAAATGAGAAGTAGCTTGGGTCATGTTTGAGTAGAAGCTGTTGATTGCCAATAGTTGATGCTAAGCCCCACTCTAACTCTCAAGTCCACTCTTCCTGTCCCAGGGTCATTGTGGAGACATGTGCATATGGAAGTGTCTTATGATCAAAGCAGCCCAGACTGCTGAGCTATCATACAGCTGCCCTGAAGAATCTCCCAGACTCACAGCAGACTTCTCCTGATTTAAGTAAGCTTTTCTTCTTTGTAGCCACTGAGATTGTGTAGAGTTGTTTGCTACTGTTCAATAAAATTGTTACATTATAGTACATAATATCTTATTTTAAAATTAGTATACATTTCACTTATTACATACATGATTTAGATAGTAAGCTAATAATCTCCTATGATCATTGTATCACCTGTAGAGCATTACATAATTGCATGCACACAAAAAGAGCTCAATTACATATCTGATCATTTGAATTCAGAAAAGATGAAAGGACAAGATATAAGTAAAAAATGTTTGATATATATTACATAGACTGTGCAAGTAGGTGATATTTACTGAATGGTGGGGCAGTAAATTAACCTGGGATCCCCAATCCTTCCACTCCCAATCCCACTCATTCCTAAAGAGAACCAAAGAATATGCTCATGAAAAGCATATCCAACAACCTGCTAGAAATTCTTCTGAGTAATATTGTAGACACCACAACCTATGATATCCAAAAGTGAACATGATTTTTTAAAAAGTGCTCCTCTATATCCTGTTCTTAATTTATGATATCATCATTAAATAGAAGTTGTACATTCTAGTCAAATCCTAGTTAAAGAGTTTATACCACATGAGAAATTTTAAAGATCTGGCTTAGGTGATAGTATAAGACTAGGGTTTACTGCAGCCACTGAAGCTTATTTCCTTGCTCCCAAGCTTTTTCTCACCCTCTCTCCCATTCTGTGTCCCTTGATATCTCCTATTCTTCCCTGCTTAAAAATCTGTGAAGGATACATTTCCTAAAGTACAGAACAGCAATCTTCCTAGTCTTATCTCTGCCACTTCCCACATTTCCATTCCCAAACTTACCACCTGCTCTTGACCTTATGGGGCTTCACAAGCTTCTCCACTCTCCCTGGTTTGCCCTCTCTTCCTACCACCCCACAACTTGAATTTCCTTCATCCTTCACCCATTCATTCTTCAAGATCCAATTCAAAAGTGAAGATATTTCTCACTTCTCCAGCCAGAGTTAGTTGCCTCTCTTTTTTGCTTTTGTTTTTATGCATTCTAATATTATAGCTCCTATAATATTCTTTACAGTGATTGCCTGTTCAGGGGCTCCTGGCTCTAATCAAAGAACTAAATTTTAGCTCCCAAATTCTATTAGACTATAACTTCATGTCTAACCCCCCATGGAAATTAAAAGAGGGTCCCTAGCTACTTAGGCCTATTTCTGGTTTCAACATAAGTCATTGGTTTCAGCTACCACTTTTGTTTTGGCTTAACTTCATTTCTGGAAATTTCTCTTTCTTATTTTCAGAGTTTGCAGTGGGATTGCCTGTCTCTCTCACCATAAAGGAAATATCTTAAAAGAAGGGATCATTTGTTTCACGTTGTATTCTCCAGGAGATAGTACAGAACCTGACATTTACTAGGTATTTAAACATTGAATGAGTTAATTGAATTAATAAATGGAAAATCAGAATTTAAAAAAATAAAGATTAAGAGGGAAATTTAATTAGCTATCTTCAAGTAAACATACCAAACATTTGAACTAGCAAATTATAAAATACTAAAAAGAATAGAATACCTTCTTAAAAATATACTAGAGTTCTGGCTAGAGATAGCAAGCAGACCATGATGAATAAAATTTTGAGATATTTACAGGGTTCTTGTTTTCCATTGTTCCTTGTTCTCTGTGACCTTCCCTCTGTCAGGCAGCTAGGCATTCCATCTTCCCAGCTTCAGGGAAAGGATGACACAGCAGAATGCAGATAACAAAAGAGTCTGTTCTTAACTTTCATGCATCAAAAGCTAAGAACTGGCAAAGACAGAAGATTTAGAATACATGATCTAAGAGTCCATTTATCTTACTCAAAACACTAAAAAAGTTTTCCCAACTGGGGAAATGGAGTACAGTAGGGGAATAAGAGGGCTCACGTTCCCTGGATCTCTAGAGAGGGAGATCTTAGCTAAAGGACAAGATACAGTTAAAAAATGTTTGTTGGATATTACACAGAATATGCCCTAAGCTGAGTCAGTGGAGGAAGCCTTAGAAACCCACATCAGAAGGTAAGCCCTGTGCTACCCTTTCCCAGGAATGACCCAGAAACGCTGCAAGACCTCAGCATTTTCCCCATGTCCATCTTGGAGAGAAAGCAGAAGGGGAAGGGGTATGCAGACATAAGGCCTAAAACTGCCCCTGAGAAGTACCATGTACTGAGGAGAAGAGCATACAGACAAGCCAGAGACAGAAAACTGAAAGGGTCTTACCATCAGAGTGAGGAGGACAAGGCCTTGACTACACTGAGTGCTGTACTGACTTAACCTACTAGGACATTTGATCCAGAATGACATCTAGTGATCATCCAATCCAGCATGAAGCTGAAAGGCGTAATACTCCAGAAGGAAATTAAAAAGAAAAAAAAGCACATGTTTGTTCTTGGGCAGGGTAGAGGAAGATGATGTAGAATAAATAATATGATTAAACTCTAAATTGGCTTGATTTAAATTGGCCTGATTTAGAAGGACATCCCCCCATCCACAGTCCAAATATATAAAAATGATAGGTAAATAGGAAAAAAATATTAAATAACTGACTATGAAAATAAGAAAGAGAAATTTCCAGAAATGAAGTTAAGCCAAAACAAAAGTGGTAGCTGAAACCAATGACTCATGTTGAAACCAGAAATAGGCCTAAGTAGCTAGGGACCCTCTTTTAATTTCCATGGGGGAGTAGACATAAAGTTATAGTCTAATAGAAGTTGGGAGCTAAAATTTAGTTCTTTGATTAGAGCCAGGAGCCCCTGAATACCTCATCTACAACACAGAGCAAAAGAATTTCATCAACCATCATGGGAAAGCAGGGAAGAAACTGCCACCCTTAAGAAATTGAAATATCCTGCACCACACTGAAGACACAGTCCAAATCAACATTATGTGCATAGTGGGAGAAAATAAAGTTAAGAAAAATACAAAAATAGCACTGACCTAGTGAAAACAGGTCTCTCTGGGCATATACACAAACCAGTCTCCAGAGGATCTCTGCTCTATTTTCCACTGTGTCGGTCACATTCTTAGACAACTATGAGGACTAGACCACAAAGTTTGGTATGGGTTAAATATTGGCAAGAATGTTCACTTGGAATTGTTTAAGGTCAGTGATATACACCCCTGACGGCTGTCTAAAATCACATTCAAATTCTACTACATTTTTAAGAGTTTCTTCCTTTATTGGCGTGCCACCTCCAAGAGTATTTTCAAAGGTGACCTTCATTTGGTGAAGTTTTTGAAGGCTTGTATGCCTGAGTATATCTTTATTTCACATACCATTTAAATATAATTTAGCTGGATATAAAAATCTATTTTTGAAGTTCTTCAACTTCAGCACCATGGAAATAAGTTATAAGGGAAAAGGAGGCTTAAAGGCTTAGTAAAGTGTTCCAACTGAAGACCAAAGAACACTCCTGGCGAGGAGTTACCCATGAAGTTAATTAGGGACTTACCAACAGGACAAAATTTTTCCCGATGGTGGCCGGTTGGGAAATAGAAGTCAGTGTTACCCAAAAAAGACAGAAGTGTGCCACAGGAACAGCTTATAAAGGTTTAGGTTCACAGGGTGTGAAAACGGAGTTTCAGTAGGGGCTTGTGAGACTTGATTCAGGGAGGAGTTTTAAAGGCATTCTTGTTGACCCTTAATGTCTGTCCCAGTCATGTAGGTGGCTGTGGGCAGTGACTTGTTCTCATAATAGAGGAGGGGGTGGGGTCAGGCCCTGGGTCCTCACAGATAGTTTACTGTGATCTAAATAAGAAAATCTTAATGGCTCCCTCTCCCCAACAAATAAATAAATTAAATATCCAGATCTAAAGTTTTAGATTCCTGTTTTGCAAAGCATGGTCTACAGACCAACAACATTGATATCAACCAGGAGCTTGTTAGAAATACAGAATTTTAGATCTACTCCCACTCCAACCCCCGAACTTCGAAAGGATCTGTATTTTAATAAGATCCTCAGGTGATCAAGCACAAATTAAAGTTTGAGGAGCATTTCTCTAAAGGATAACATCAAGTACTAGGCAAGGAGAGAGTTAGGAGGAGGCAAGCACATGCTGAATTTCTAATCTTTTTCAAAGAAGTCATGGAGATTGAGAAGCTTAAGAAATTGGTAGGGAAATAAACATATGTATGATCTTAATAAATGTTCTTGTTTGCTAGCTGCCAGAATACAATGTACCAGAAACGGAATGGGTTTTAAAAGGGAATTTAATGAGTTGCTAATTTACACTTCTAAGGCTGAGAAAATGTCCCAATTAAAACAAGTCTATAGAAATGTCCAATCAGAGGCATCCAGGGAAAGATACCTTGGTTGAAGAAGACCAATGAAGTTCAGGGTTTCTCTCTCAAGTGGAAGGGCACATGGCGCACACAGAGTTTTTCTCTCATCTGGAAAGGCACATGGTGAACACGGTCAGGGTTCCTCTCTCATCTGGAAGGGCACCTGGCGAACATGGCGTCATCTGCTAGCTTCTTCTCCTGGCTTCCTGTTTCATGAAGCTCCCCGGGAGCATTTTCCTTCTTCATCTCCAAAGGTCACTGGCTTATGGACTCTCTGCTTCGTGGTGCTGCAGCATTCTCTGCTGTCTCTGAATCTCTTTCATTCTCCAAAATGTTTCCTCTTTTATAGGACTCTAGAAACTTATCAAGACCCACCCTAATGGGTGGAGACATGTCGTCACCTAATCCAGCTTAACAACCACTCTTGATCTAATCACATCTCCAGGGAGAAGATCTGATTACAGTTTCAACCATACAGTATTGAATAGGGATTATTCTGCCTTTACAAAATGGGATTTAGATTAAAACATGGCTTTTCTAGGGGACATACATCCTTTCAAACCAGCACAATAAATAAGGGGTAACCACAAGAAAAATAGATGTAGAATGCATGAATTTCGAACCAACAGAAGAATGTTTGCTCTATCCAATGGAAAAGGGAAAGGAACAAAATGGAAAAGAAACAAAATAAGGTATGGTAAATATAAAACTGAAAACAATATGGCTAAACTAATACTCCAAATGGTAACTACAATAAATTTAGTTATTCTAACCAATCAAAGGATAGAAATTGAAAAATTCAGCAATTTGTTGTTTATAACAGACACTATTAAAACAAAAGAATATACAGTGAAAAATAAATAGAAGAAAAATATCAGGCATATGTGAAAGAAAAGAAAGCCAATGTCGTGACCTCATTATCACATTAAATAGAATTTAAGGCAAAACAAGGGGATCAGAGAGAAATATTATGTACTGCTAATAGGATCAAAAATATATTATTGTTTTAAATATATATGCATTTAATACTATTGCCCCCAAATACATAAAGCAAAACTAGAAGAATGACAGAATAAATACATATATTAACATTTTTGGATGGAGATTTTAACAAATCCTTCTCAGATACTGTATAATAAAAAAAGTGTAATCAAAATTATAAATTTTAATAACATGACTTAAAAGTTTGAATTCATGCATGTGTGTATATATCCAATGAATGAATGAATAGAAAATACAAACTTTTTTGCAGAGCACCTGTTAATGAATCACAAAACTGATTAAGCACTAGGTAGCATAGGAAACCTATATATTCCAAAGAATTATTATAAAATAGACCATACTTTCTGATTATTTTCCAAGACAAATTAAAAATCAAAAACATGGTCTTAAAATCATATATCTGAGAAGTAAAAACAAAAAACAAAAAACTATTGCATGATCCTTGATTTAAAAATAAATTATAAGAATGAATTAGACCTAACAGACATATATAGGTCATTGCACACCAAAGTGCAAGGTTATACATTCTTCTCTAGTACTCATGGAACATTCTCCAGGATAGATCATATGCTGGTCCACAAAACAAGTTTTAAAATATTGAAATTATTCAAAGCACTTTCTCTGATCACAATGGGATGAAGCTGGATCTCAATAACCACCAAAGAATGAGAACATTCACAAATATACAGGGATTAAATAACGCACTCTTAAACAACCAGTGGGTCAAAGAATACATTGCTAGAGAAACCAGTAGCTGTCTGGAGATGAATGAAAATGAGAATACAACTTATCAGAACTTAAGGGATGTGGCAAAGGCTGTGCTGAGAAGGAAATTTATTGCCTTAAATGCCTATATTTAAAAACAAGAAAGAGCAAAAATCAAGGGCTTAACAGCAAACCTGGAGGAACTTGAGAAAGAACAGCAAACTAACTCCAGAGCAAACTGGAGAAGAGAAATAACAAATATTAAAGCAGAGATGAATGAATGAGAGAAAAAAAATAGAATTAATAAAACCGAAAGTTGGTTCTTTGAGAAAATCAATAAAATTGATGGGCCACTAGCAAGATGGAGAAAGAAAAAAAGATAGAGGATGCAAATAAACAAAATCAGAAATGAGAAGTGATATGTTACCACAGAGCCAGAAGAAATAAAAGAAATCATAAGAGGATACTATGAACAACTATATGTCAACAAACTAGACAACTTAGATGAGATGGACAAATCCTGGAGACACACAAACAAGCTATACTGACTCAGGAAGAAATAGAAAATCTCAACAAACCAATCACAAGTAAAGAGATTCAATCAGTCATCAAAAATCTTCCTACAAAGAAAATCCCAGGGCCAGATGGCTTCACAGGAATTTTATCTAACATTTCAGAAAGAACTAACACCAATCCTGCTCAAACTTTTCCAAAAAACTGAGGAAAAAGGGACTCTACCTAACTCATTTTATGAAGCTAAATATCATTTTAATACCAAAACTGGGTGAAGATGCTATAAGAAAGGAAAACTACAGGCCAATCTCCCTAATGAACATAGATGCAAAAATTCTCAATAAAATATTAGCAAATCAAATCCAACAGCACATTAAAACATTATACACCATGACCAAGTGGGGTTTATACCAGGAATGCAAGGGTGGTTCAATACAAGAAAATCAATTACTGTAATACAGCACATTAACAAATCAAAAGGGAAAAAGCACATGATCATCCAAATTCATTTGAAAAAGCATTTGACAAAACTCAGCATCCTTTTCTGATAAAAACACACCAAAAGATAGGACTCAAAGGTAACTACCACAATATGATAAAGGGAAATATATGAAAAACCAATAGCCAGCATTGTATGCAATGGAGAGAGGCTGAAAGCCTTCCCCCTAAGATCAGGTACAAAACAAGGATGCCCTGTCACCACTATTATTCAACATTGGGCTAGAAGTTCTAGCTAGAGCAATCAGGCAGGACAATGAAATAAAAGGCATTCAAATTGGAAAGGAAGAAGTAAAACTCTCATTATGTGCAGATGATATGATACTATACTTGGATGATCCTGAGAAATCTACAGCAAAGTTACTTGAGCTAATAAACAAATTCAGCAAGGTGGTGGGATAGAAAATTAATGTGCAAAAATCAGTAACATTTCTACACATAAATAATGACCTAGCTGAGGAGTCAGTTAAGGAAAAAATTCCATTCAAAATAGCAACTAAAAGAATCAGATACTTAGGAATGAACTTAACTAGGGATGGAAAGGACTTGTACACAGAAAACCACAAAACATTGCTAAAAGAAATCAAAGGAGATCTAAATAGGTGGAAAGACATTCCCTGCTCATAGATAGGAAGGCTAAATACAGTTAAGATGTCAATTCTCCCCAAATTGATCTACAGTACCAATCAAAATTCCAACAACCTACTTTGAAGGTTCGGTATAGCTAACTACCAAACTCATCTGGAAGAGTAAGAGACCCCAAATAGCTAAAAGCATCCTAAAAAAGAAGAACAAAGTGGGAGGATTAGCACTCCCTGACTTTAAAACCCATTAGAAGGCCACAGTGATCAAAACAGCATGGTACTTGCAAAAGACAGAAGCATTCACCAATGGAATCAAATCAACAGTGCAGAAATAGACCACCAAGTCTATGGTCAACTGATTTTTGACAAGGCCCCCAAATCCTCTGAACTGGGATAAATTAGTCTTTTCAATAATTGGACATGGAAGAACTGGATATCAGTAGCCAAGAGAATGAAAGAGGACCCCTATATTACACCCTACACAAAAATTAACTCAAAATGGTTCAAACACCTAAATATAAGAACCAGCAACATAAAGTTTCTAGAAGAAACTGTAGGGAAACATCTTCAAGACCTAGTAATATGAGGTTGGTTCCTAAACTTTACACCCAAAGCACAAGCAACAAAAGAGAAAAATAGATAAATGGGAATTCCTCAAAACAAATGTTTCTGCACCTTGAAAGACTTTGTCAAAAAGGTGAAGAGGCATCCAACTCAATGGGAGAAAATATTTGGAAATCATGTATTGGACAAAGGTTTGATTTCCTTTATATACAGAGAAATCATACAACTCAACAACAAAAGAACAAACAACCCAACTATGAAATGAGCTAAGATATGAATAGGCATTTTTCTGAGGAGCAAATACAGATGGCTCAAAAGCACATGAAAAGATGTTCATTTTCACTGGCTATAAGGGAAAGGCAGATCAAGACTACAATGAGATACCACCTCACACCTATAAGAATGGCTGCTATTAAACAAACAGGAAACTATAAATGTTGGAGAGGATGTGGAGAAACTGGACCATTTATGCACTGCTGGTGCAGCCACTATGGAAGACTGTTTGGTGGTTCCGTAGGAAACTAAATATCAAGTTGCATTGAGGGGTGAAGGTATCCCTGGCGATGTGGGAGAGGACTCCCAGGGATTCATCCAGACCTGGTACCGTGGGATCAACAATGCCATCCTGACAAAAAGGGGGGAAAGAAATGTAATTAATAAAGTATCAGTGGCAGAGAGAGTTCAAATAAATTCGAGAGGCTACTCTGGAGGTTGCTCTTATGCAAGCTTCAGGTAGACCTTGCTACCTATCGTAACTTACCAACCCCCAACCAGGACCATTTCAGCCAATCCTAAAGAACAGGGCAATATATAAGATTCCACAAGGGTTCCAGGCACTAGAGTAACTTTCCAGAAACCTACACCCTCCATATGGGTCCCTGGCCAGATAAGTCCTGAAACCTAGCCCAGCCTCTCCAGACCATCAGATAGTTTAATGCCAGACCCTTCCAATATCAAAAATTTAGAATTGCCATAGCCCAAACAACCCCAAAGAGAGGTACGAAAAGATCAAAGGTGATGGTGAAATTATACATAGAAGATAGAACTTCACAAATGAATATGAATGCTGAATCATTAAATTGATATCTCTTTTAGTCTCCAGTATTTTAGAGCAGCTAGAAGTAAAAACCTAAAATTGTGAAATTGTAACCCATGGCAAAGTCTGAAATATGTTCTACAATTAATTGTGGTGCTGTGCTTTGAAAGTTATAGTTTTGCATATATGTTATTGTTCACAAAAAAGAAGGAAAGAAAAGTCTGTTGGGATGATAAAAAAGTATTTAAGCCCACTAGTCTCCTCTATTCTGGAGCAGCCAGAAGGAAAAATATGTGAGGATCATATGATAGCCCATGACAAACTCTGAGATCTATCCTGTAACCACTTTTTGAAGAGTGCTTTGAAAACTTGCTTTTTAAATTTCTTTGCTTTGTATATATGTTATACTATACAACAAAAAAAGTAAATTATAAGAGAAATTTTAAAGTATTTGGAATTAAATAACAATGAAAGTGATTTATGCCAAAACTTATAAAATAGAGGTAAATGTATTGATTACTGTGCCTTTATCAAAGGGAAGATAAAAGAATGAATGAAAATAAATGAGCTAAGAATTCAACTCAAAAAAGAAAAGAAAAAATTGGTATGGAGAAATTAAAAAAAAAACAATAAGAAGTAATAAAGAGAAGTCCAAAAATCAGAAAATAAAGAGAAAACAATAGAGAAGAATAACAAAGTCAATCATCTTTCGTATCTATTAATAACCTGGATTTTTTCTTTAAGAATTTGCTACTCATATCTTTTTTCCTGTTTCACTGAGGTCGAATTACAGAACGTATCTGTATGGGGGGTAGTGACATTTATCCATTATACTGTTTTCTTATATTTTTCCCAGTTTATCATTACCCCTTTTTGCATCCAACAAAAAGAGAATGCAGATGTTTTTTTCAAAGACTCATGGAATAGTCAGAGAAATTATCCACCTGTTCTCTTGTGACATTTTGTAAGGTTGTCTTGATAAAATTTTAGATAGTCATTTACTTCAACCCATAAACCAAGCATCTATGATACTTCATAATGCTCTTGACAGATAGATGGGTGGCAGGTATTATACAAGTGCCATGTTTTAGATTAGGAGACTGCAGCACCAAGTGGGTAATGAGTGTAACATCGTAAAGAATGAATAGAATACAGAGAAATTGATTCTTAATCAAATGCACAATACTTGGCACACAGAGGATGATTGCTAAATGTCTGTGAATAAAGGAATTGAAGTGCATTCCTGAATGCCAAAAGAACAGAATCAGTTAGTTTTAAAGTTAATAGTGTCTATTGAAGAAACATATTTTTCTCCCACCATAATACTGGATCATTTTACCAACATTCATTTTTGGTAAAATTGCATAATTTTTAAATTTAAAAAATGCATAATTTGGAAGTATGTTTGGTTGAGGTTTAAGTGAATCAGGTGGTCTGGAAATTCTGTTGTCATAAAACCAGTTGAGGGGTAAAAGAAAGCATAATGTTAAAATGATCACTTAAATTGTAACCCATACCAAACTCTGAAATCTGTTCAGAGTTTGAAACTTATTGTTGTGCTGTGCTTTGAAATTTATTGCTTTTCTGTATATTTGTTATTTTTCACAAAAAAAAGGTGATTGTGATGATAAAAAAATATATTCATTCCTTCTAGCCTCAAATGTTCTGCAGCAACTAGAAGGAAAAATCTGAGATGATGGTATGGTAGCCCATAACAAACTCTGGGATCTGTCCTGTAACTTCTTGTTGAAGAGTGCTTTGAAAACTATTGCTTTTTTCTTCCTTTGCTTTGTATATATGTTATATTATACAATTTTAAAAAGTTTTTTTTAAATGATCATTTAATGCATGCTTTCCAGCCAGACAACTCCACATCAAACAGACAAATGAGATAAACCAGAGGATGGGAAATACTATATATAGAATGAGGGAATTAGTGTACAGAGAACAAACATTTCCCCTCACGATACACTCTTTCATCATTAAGTGAAACCTTATATTTATGCTTTTCATTGTTATATGGATTTAATTTATAGTATTGAGTATCCTCTCTTGAATCTAATGAAAATCTTTTGCAACACAAAGCAGTATTAATGCCACAGAATAATTGTCCCGCTGTAAAAGTACTTATTGAAGTACTATTTCTAGTGGTTCCTTAAAAACTTAAAAATAAATCTGTTATTACAAGTTTTTCTTGCTGATTTTAAAATTTATCATTCAAGCTGTTAATATAATAGAGATCAAAATGAACAAATATACATATAGTATTTTAAGTCAATTGCTGTTTTGAATAGGTAGTATTTATATATTGTATAAAATTCAAAATTTACAAAAATATATATAACAAAATGTAATTTTCCCTTCTTCTCCTTTTCCCAACTACTCATTTTCTTTCAGGAAACAGCCATTGTTACAAGTTCATTAAGGATGGAAATTAAATGGAAATAAAAATAATAGCCACCCTTTGTTGATTGCTTATTCTACAACAAGCATCATAACAATAATCATATAATTACTACTATTATCCACATTTTACAGATGAGAAAACAGTCATACAGGGATTATGACTCTTTTACAGGGTCATACTTTGTAGGTGGGAGAATTTTGGTTCAAACAAAGACTGCTTTTCATGTTTGTACAAGGTGTACTCAAGAACCATTCCAAAGATAAGAAGAGACTAGCTAAACTAGTATAATAGTTACTAGGGAAATAGAGATTAGATAAAAGTTAATAAAGACACCATTAAAGGGTCTTTAGGAATTAGGATTATTTTATATATTTATTAAGTAAATATGTATTAAATACTTAACAATATTCCAAGCTCAGGAAATATATTTGCCACCCTCATGGAACATCAAGGGATGCAGACAAGTCAAAAGACAACTACAGTACTATGCAGTACAAAGAATTGAGATGGCACCCATGTCAACTCTAAAATAGTACCAAAATATATATCATTGATTCCAGGACCATGTAGCAGATGGAATAAAAAATATACTTGAGGAATTTTTGGATTTGAGCAAAGAAATTTCCAAGTAGAAAATTGAGAGTGTCAGGTGGCTTTTACCAACTGTGTATAATAATGAAATTCAATAAAGCGATGAACTCAGAAAACAACTGGCCAATTTGCAAGCAGAATTTCAAGAGAATATAGAGAGGCTAAAATTTACCAGTGTGGAAAATAGAACTATTTCATATCTTGCCAAGCAAATCAAAGATTCACAAAATAAAACATGGGTTAAAGATAAAGATTGAATTAAAGATACAGCTGTCAGAAACTTTTAAAATACTTCTTTAGCATTAAGTTAGTGCTTCCTCAGCTGAACAAAATGGCTTCTTTAAAGCTTAAAGTAGTCCCACAGAATCCTGATCCCAAAGTAGCAGTACATGTATGACTACTTTGAAAAGCCTGGCTTGAAAACAATGTAGGTGTGGCTTCTGGAGCATGGAGTGAACTTTAATCTAATATATAGAAAGCTCCCAAACTTCTTAAGGGTAATGTAACAGGGAACATGAATATTCAGACTTTAAAGAGGCTTCTGGGATGCTAACTTTATACAGTTAAGAAGCAAGCTAAGAAAGTTACTCAAAGGGCATATGTTTCAAACCCGACTGCAGAAGGAGTCAGTAAGTATAATGGCAAAAGAAAAACACCTCATAGAACAAAGCCAAGAGCTGTAGCGTACATTGCAACCAGGACCCATTTAAGGACTATTTTCCCTCAACAGAGCAGAAGGTACTGACGGCATTTGCTCAACAAAACTGCAGAATTGCTATGGACCTATGTCTGAAATTCTTTCCTTTTTTGAATGGAAGTGTATTGCAGCTAGTGCTCTTGCTGTTTGTTGCCATGGTTTGTTGATTGTGTTGAGGACAGATAATTCACAGATTTCTGGATCATGAGGAAGTGTATCTGGACCTGATGTAGATAATGAAGTCCTTTCTTCTTCCTCTTCCAATCTGTTGCAGAACTCCACTATCAAATTTTTCACTTCAGCTACCATACTTTACAGCTCCAGAATTTCTATTTGGTTCCTCTGTATAATTTCTATCCCATTATGGAAATATTCATTTTGTTCATATATCATTTCCCTGACTGCCTTTAGTTCTTTCTCCATGTTTAACTTTAGATTATGGATGCTGTTTAAAAAGTTGATCTGAGTTCTTTGATTAGTAATTCCATTTACTGAGGTTCTTTCGGGATACTTTTGTTGTTGTTGTTTTTCCTGTGACTGGGCCATATTTTTTATTTCCTTGTATGTTTTGTAATTTTTTGTTGGTAACTGGATAGTCTTCATATTATATTATGGTCACTTTGGAAATCTAGTTTTTCCACTTCTCAATCTGCCAGCCAAAAAAGGGAGATAGGATGCAATACTTCCCCAGATCTCCAGATTTTTGCCAAAGGGAAATCACTGCTGCTGAGAGGGCAGAAACTCTGTCCAGAATCTGCACTGGACCTGCAGGGATATGGTAGAGCACCCTTGTCCAAAAAAAAAAAAAGGAAGAAAGAAAAAGAAAAAAAGAGAAATAAAAGACTAACAAAAGTAAGGGAAATAAAGAGAAAAATAAAATAAAGATGAACAAGTTTTAAAAATGGTTGACTGCCTCTCCAAGTCTCCCAGTAGATGCCAGTGGGTTGTGGGAAGCCGCTGAGGATGCTAATCTGGTCCTTACCAAAGAAGGAAAGACGAAAGAAAAGAAGGAAGGAAGGAAGGGGGTAGGGAGACATGACAAAAAAAGTGCACGCCTCTTTAAGTTCCAGTAGCTGGCTAGTGCGATGTCAGAAGCCACTAATGCTGAGAGGGCCAAATCAGAAGTTAGGGTCTGCACTGGTCCCTCAGGGATCTGTCAGACCTCTTTAGATTTGCAAGCCTGTTTTCAGAGAGCAAAATTCCCTCTGTCCAGGCAGGATCCTGCCAGCCACCCCCAGAATCTGGGCTACCATTTCCACACCAGCCACCTTAGGGCTGGCTCATGCATGTGACACAAGTGATTTTGAAAATGCAAGGCACGGGGTTAGTTTTACAACACTAACATTACAGTCAGGTTCCTGGCAAGAAGAAAATCCCCCAGATGGTTTCAAATTCAGAATTTAATGAAAGGACTGTTAACAAAGGTATGGGCACTACTGATAGAACAATCAGGAATTATTGAGGCACCATGAGTCTTGAAACTGGGAAACTCATTATTACCCTAGGACTAAAATGCTAAATGGAAAATAGTGTTGCTGGGATCCGGTGAGAGCTGTAGCCCAGAAGGAGGCACTGCCATCAGATCCTGTGGTAAAGGAGGAGCACAGCTTCTGCCAATGATATGGGCCTATTCAGGAAGAGAAGAGAAGAATGCCTTGACCTTACTTTCCTGTTTTTCACTTCCTGTTGGTATACCTTCCCCTGGACAGGCAAAAGAAGCACAGGCGATAACAATCCTCACAGGACAATGTCCCAGGGAATAAGGCAGGAAAGGGAAGGGCAAGCATCCTTCAGGGTGTGGCATCAAGAATTTAAGAAAATTCCATAGATGACTATTTTCTATAAAATGAAAGACAAGGTAATCTGAGGGAAATAAAGGAAAAATGGTAGGTTGGGAAGACTGAGAAGATTGTAGCTGGTTTATGAAATCGTCTCTTGTGTTCTGTAAAACTGCTTCAGAGAAAAGTTCCTTTAAGCAGCTGCCAGCCTCTGTAGAATGTGCAGTGGCATGTAAAAGGGACTGCACAGCGTATAATCACATGCTGGGTTTCAGTACTGAATCAACTTTACATCATCACCTGGTATCTTTACTTGTCTCTTCCCCTCTTGACTCTCTAGTCCACAAACTTCAATAGATGGCCTCCTTTGCTTTCCTTGCATTGCTCCATAAAATTTTGATACATATTCCTATCTTCTTGGGAGTCCATGATCTTGGACAATTCTGCCTTCTTATCTGAACAATCTTTCATCAGGCCATCTCAAGGACATTTCTTATAGCTTAGTCCAATCCACCTAATCCAGGACCTGACTCTTCTGTCAAAGCACCTGCCAAACTTCACAGGCACAAACTGGAAAGACGGTATAAGATGTGAGCAGAATTACTTCATTGTCTGACTCAGTTCCTTCAAGTTGGCTTAAGCCAACTTCAAACAGAGAGGAATGGGCAATGGTAGCCTACATTTACTCCCCTGCTGTAGCGTGCCTGAGGTCTTAAATCCTTTCACATTATCAGATGGATTACACTGTAAAATACTTCTCCCTTCGAGAGGAAATTTTGCTCCCAATCCACAAGAATATAACATTAGCCTATGGGCTCAACAATGAAACCACTATCAGGATGTAACGGAAAGCTTACCACATCTCTGAAAGAGAAAATAAGAAGACAAATGGTTTTGTTATAACAATCAGAGTAACTCTCAAATCTGTATAAGGATAAATATTACAAACAACCTAAAAATTGAACAGAATATTTATATGTTGATTTTAATCATTACCTACCCAATGAAAACTATGTACATGTAGTATAATGAAAAACTTGGTTGGTCTTTGTTCCTGGGGAGCTAACCTCTAAATCTTGTAATTTTCCCATGTTAGAAGCATCTTTTGTTATTCATGTTTGGCTGGGACTACACCTGATAGTTCATATGCCACAAGATAATAGGGGAGGGCCAGCCACACCTGTAGTCTTAGGGTGGGGAGCTGACCACACCAAATTCACACATGTGTTTAGAGGTCTGACCATTGAGTTCAACCACATGGGCATGGATTTCACCAATCACACCCATGTAATGAAATCCCATATAAACTGAAAACACTCAAAGCTCCAGAGAGTTTCCATGATTGAGAAGTGTGCCAGTTTGAAAGCATTAAACTATGTACCCTGGAAAAGCCATGTTGTAATTCTGATCCAATCTTGTGGGAGAAAGTTTCCTTTAATTCCTGAATCAATAATGTGGTTTGTAAGCTTTTGATTAGATTATCTCCATGGAGATGTGACACACCCAATTGTGGGTATTAACTTTTTAAAAATTTATTTTCAACTTTTTTTCATTGTATAATATAACATATATACAAAACGAAGAAAGAAACAAGCAACAGATTTCAAAGCACTCTTCAACAAGTAGTCACAGAAGAGATTCCAGAGTTTGTCATGGGGTACGATAAAATCATCTCAGATTTTTCCTTCTAGCTGCTACAGAACATTGGAGGCTACAAGGAATAAATATTTTTTTTTTATCATCACAATCAACTTACTTTCTTTTTTTGTGAAAAATAACATATACACAAAAAAAGTAATTAATTTCAAAGCACAGTGCAATAATTAGTTGTAGAACAGATTTCAGAGTTTGGTATGGGTTATAATTCCACAATTTTAGGTTTTTACTTCTAGCTGCTCTAAGATCCTGTAGACTAAAAGAAATATCAATTTAATGATTCATAGTCATATTCGTTTGTTAAATACTCCCTTCTCTGTATAACTCCAGTATCACCTGTGCTGGTTTGAACTGATGTATGCATCCTCAAAAAGCCATGTTTTTAATCCTAATCCCATTTTGTAAAGGCAGCCACTTCTAATCCCTGTTCTGTATTGTATGTTTGAAACTGTAATCAGATCATCTCCCTGGAGATGTGATTTAATCAAGAGTGGTTGTTACGCTGGATTAGGTGATGACATGTCTCTACCCATTTGGGTGGGTTTTGAGAAATTTCTGGTGTCCTATAAAAGAGGAAACATTTTGGAGAAATGCACCCCTCCCCAAGCACTACCTCCCCCTCCCTGTTCCCTGCAGGGCGTTGCCAGTGCATAAAGGTTGAGGGCACTAACTTCCATACCTAGGCTACCCCTGTCCCCGCCCAAAGTGTTGCACAGTCTCGCCCCACCCTCATTGAGTTCAGTGCATCCATTTTCAGCACTCCCAGGCCCATACATGCACACTGGCCCCCGATCACATCATTCAGCTCTGGGAACTGCACATTACAGCAGTCTTAGAACCACGCATGCGCACAGCCCTCAGCCTCACTTCCCAGCTCTGAGAAACTGCCAACCTGCACAGCCAGGTCACACATATCCCCAGTCCACAAAGGGTAATGCTGACCTACTGCCACAGCTCTGTGAAATTGCAGGAAGGACCCTATGCCTTAGACCAATGCACACCAGGGTTACACCCTCCAGACCGGTGCACCCACACACCTACATCCTCCCTGACCGCTGGGCACCCACATTCACAAGCATCAGTGTAACGTCCCCAACCTGTGCCCATTCCTGCCCTGAAACAAATCACCATACTGAGTGCTCCACCCGTGCCCTGCCCCCTGCTGTACAACCATCCTGTAAACACAAGGCCTTAGACTACTGAAAGAAATCAACTCCCAAAGTAAATCAATCAAGATATTTACATGTGATGAAGACAGCAGAAGATCACTAAGCATATCACAATGCAGACAGATATAGCCCTGCCTAACGACCAAATTAAAACACCAGAGGAGACACAGATATTGGAACAACTAATCAAAAATGTTCATACAAATCTATTTAATAAAATAAGTGGGATAGCAAATGACATAAAGGAGGTCAAGAAGACAGTAGAAGAGCAGAAAGAGGAATTTGAAAGAATAAATAGAAAAATAGCAGAAATCAGAGATTAAAGACTCTTTTGACCAAATAAAAAACATACTAGAGGCACACAACACCAGATTTGAAGAGACAGAAGAAAAAATAAGTGATATAGAGGAAAGGGTAATTGACTTTGAAGACTCAAAATAGCAAATGGCAAAAAAAGATGAAAAAAATTGAACAGGAACTCAGTACACTAAACAAAGCACACAAATATAAGGATCATTAGTGTCCCAGAAGGAGAAGAGGAGTAAAGGGTTAGGAAGAGTAGTTGAGAATATGATGGGAGAAAACTTCCCAACCCTCATAAAGGACATAAATATACAAGTCAAAGAAGCCCAAAGAACTCCAAACAGAATAAGTCCCAGTAGGCCTTCCCCAAGGCACATACTAATCAGTCTGTCAAATGTTGAAGAGAAGCAGAAAATTCTGAAAGTGGCAAGAGAAAAACAATCTGCTACAAACAAGGGAAATCAAATAAGACTAAGTTCAGACTACTCAACTAGCACCCTGGAGGCAAGAAAGCAGTGGTATAATATACTTAAGATCCTGAAAGGCGAACACTTCCAGCCAAGAATTCTGTACCCAGCCAAACTGTCCTTCAAAATTGAGGAAGAGATTAGTTTTCACAGACAAAGAAGTCTTGAAAGAATTCATCAACAAGACACCGTCCCCACAAGAAATACTGAAATGAGTTCTGCCAGCTGAAAAAAACAAAAGACAGGAGAGGGAGGTCTGGAGGAGGGCATAGAATTGAAGCGTACCACTAATGGTAATTTAAATAATACAAAGAGAAAGAGGGAAAAGAATATATACATCTGACAAATAAAATAAAAAAGATAAGATGGTGGAATCAAGAAACGCCTTTTCAGTAACAATTTTGAATATTAATGGACTAAACTTACCAATTAAAAGGTACAGATTTGCAGAATGGATTAAGAAACACAATCCAGCTATATGCTGCTTACACGAGATTCATCTTAGACTCAAGTTACAAATAGACTGAAAGTGAAAGGATGGAAAAAGATTTTTCACACAAGTTGTAACCAAAAGAAAGTGAGAGTATCTATACTAATATCGGATAAAATAGACTTTAAATGTAAAGACATCATAAGAGACAGAGAAGGACATTATATACTAATTAAAGGGTCAATTCACCAAGAAGATATAACAATCATAAATGTTTATGCTCCCAAGTAAGGAACTCCAAAGTACATGAGACAGACATTGGCAAAACTAAAGGGAGCAACAGATGTTTCAACAATAATAGTAGGAGACTTCAATACAGCACTCTCCTCTATAGACAGAACAACCAGACAGAAGATCAACAAGGAAACAGAGAAGCTAAATAACTTGATAAATGAATTAGACCTAGCAAACATATATAGGTCATTGCACCCCAAAGTACAAGGTTATACATTCTTCTCTAGTACTCATGGAACATTCTCCAGGATAGATCATATGCTGGGGCACAAAGCAGGTCTTTTATAAATTTTAAAATATTGAAATTATTCAAATATTCAGAAAGCACTTTCTCTGATCACAATGGGATGAAGCTGGATCTCAATAACCACCAAAGACAAGAATATTCACATATATATGGAGATTAAATAACACACTCTTAAACAACCAGTGGGTCAAAGAAGAAATTGTTAGAGAAATCAGTAGCTATCTGGAGATGAATGAAAATGAGAATACAACTTATCAGAATTTATGGGATGCGGCAAAGGCTCTGCTGAGAGGGAAATTTATTGCCGTACATGCCTATATTAAAAAACAAGAAAGAGAAAAAGTCAAGGAGTTAACAGCAAACCTGGGGGAACTTGAGAAAGAACAGCAAGCTAACCCCAAAACAAATAGGAGAAGAGAAATAACAAAGATTAAAGCAAAGATAAATGAGTGGGAGAACAAAAGAACAATAGAATTAATAAAATCTCTTATGCAAGCTTCAGGTAGACTTTGCTACCTATCATAACCTGCCAATCCCCAACCAGGATCATTCCATCCAATCCTAAAGGACACCTAGGGCAATATATAAGATTCCACAAGGGTTCCAGGCACTAGAGTAACTTTCCAGAGACCTACAACCTCCAGATGGGTCCCTAGTCCAGATAAATCCTAAAACCTAGCCCAGCCTCTCCAGAACATCAGATAGTTCCATCTCCCTACCCCATATTAATGACAGACCCTTCCAATATAAAAAAATTTAGAATTGCCATAGCCCAAACAATCCCAAAGAGAGGTATGAAAAGATCAAAGGTGGTGGTAGAATCATACATAGAAGATAGGACTTAACAAATGAATATGAATGCTGAATCATTAAATTGATATCTCTTTTAATCTCCAGTATTTTAGAGCAGCTAGAAGTAAAAACCTAAAATTGTAAAATTGTAACCTATGTCAAAGCCTGAAATATGTTCTACAATTTATTGTGGTTCTGTGCTTTGAAATTTATACCTTTTTTGTATATATGTTATTGTTTACCAAAAAAGAAGGAAATAAAAGTCGATTGTGATGATAAAAAAGTATTTAAGCCCTCTAGCTTCCTATATTTTGGAGCAGCTAGAAGGAAAATATGAGAAGATCATATGGTAGCCCATGACAAACTCTGTAACCACTTTTTGAAGAGTGATTTGAAAACTATTGCTTTTTTATTTTTTTGCTTTGTATGTATGTTGTACTATACAATAAAAAAAGTTAAAAAAAAAAAACATAGTGCCCAAATTGCCAATATTTTTAAATCTCTGAGTTTTAGTTTAGCAAGTATTCTTTATTGTCAAGGAGTTAAGACTATAATATTGCTAAAATAAATTTAAAGAATTTTAGGAGTATTCTAGGGAAATGGCAGCAGTGATGGCATAATGTATGAATGTGTCTGAATCCATGTATATAGAAAAGGCAATTTGAATAGTAAAATCTAAAATGTATAAATGACTGCTACATAAACTAAATGATAAACTGTACATGTGATTCCCAAATAGTAGTGAATGGAGACAAACTGCTAAAAGCTATAAACCCATGTGGTATAAGTATGTCTGTAGGAAGAAACAAAAGCTATTTAATTGAATTTCTGATTCACAACAGAAGAACCCCAAGATGGCTAACATCTTCTCGCTGAAAAGCACAGCAGGCAAATCTGAAATTAGCTGAAAATGGAGGTGTTTTTGCAGATTATATATATTTTTTATTATTTGCAGGGATTTTGGTGCAATAATGGTGCTGGATCAGTCTGGTCCCTAGATGTTTTTTGAAACCAACCAATCAAAGTTCTCTCAAAAACAAAGTTCTTCACTAAGAAGAAATAGCTAGAATATAATACAAAATGAGCTAAACACAGACTATAGCAGCAAAAGAAAATCCAGATAAAAGTGGGGACAATAACAGAGGAAACAGAGCTCTGAAAGAGGCCTTTATTACTATTATTACTTGCAAAAGCTATAGAAAAGCAAATCCTGGAACTGGAAAGCTAGAAAATCTATCCCATAGGACTCCTCCATTTCAAACTGCAAGTAAAAGCATTTTCTTTTCGAAATAAGCAATGTAAAAGGGTTATGATCAAATCTCATACAAAGTTATTATAAGAAAAAAGAGAATAAGGGTCATGATGAAAGCACTTCAATAAGACATGTCCACATGAAACTTTAAAATCTAATATTTCAAAATAAATTTAAAAAATGAAGAAAAGTAGAGAATCCATGA
>PVIY010021382.1:0-42517 GCA_004026745.1 Myrmecophaga tridactyla
GGGGTACATGTGGGGAAGGAGGGGCCATAGTGCAGGGTGACCCCACATTCACAACTTGACCCCCTAGGTGGTGTCCCATGTACTGAGATGGGGGCGTGGGGCAGGGCAGGGATTGGGGGAGGGCTGGTTTCAATCTGCATCTGTTCCAGCTGTTTTCTCCTGGTTTCCTGAGACTGTTTGCCCAGGGCGAGTGGAAGACGGAATGAGAGAGCCTCAGGCTGAGGTCGTGGAGCTCCTTCCAGCCTCACCCACTGCTCCCGCGTTCCAGGAGAAACCCTCCTTCTGGGACTTGGGGCCTCTCAGACATTCCAGGAGACTCCCAGGGAATCGGGGGGCAGGGGCCAGCTCCTGGAACTTCTTTCAAACCAGGAAGCTCCGGCCTCCCTGCAAAGGCCTCGCCCAGCTTTTGGGTCCATCACTGGCTAGCCAGGAGGGCCGGCTTCCACCAGGAGGGGAGCGGGGGACCCCCTCTGTGCTGACCCGGAGCCAGGCCTGAGGGCAAAGACCTTGGAGAATCCCCCCAGTAGCAGGAAGAATAGAGCAAGTAGAGGGAAAGAGCCAATGGCAGAGAGAAGGGAAAGAAGACAGGGAAGCAAGAGAACTGCAGATGGAGGAGAGGCAGGGAGAGACTGGAGACAGAGAGAGGTGACAGCGACTGGGTTGGGGCAACAAAAAGATGGGGTCGGGAAGCTGACAAGGAGGCGCCAGGTGGACGGCCGGGCTTGTCCCCGCCCGGAGCACCCTGTGCCTTTGAAGACGGCGCAACACCTGACAAGTCACCCTTCAAAGGCCCGGCGCGCCCCAGGCACATGCACGACATGCCTGTCACTGCCTCGCCGCGCCGCTTCCCGCTTTGATCAACCTGAGGTCACTTGAATCTTTCACCCATGGAGGGAGGGCGCCGACGGCCACCCCTGCAAGGGTGCCCAGGAGGGCGGGCGGTCCGGGGCGGGAGGCTGCTTTGGGGTCAGACCCAGGTGCTACCCGGGTCGCCGTGCTGGCACCTAACTCGCTGGCAGAGCGAGGCGGGCATGTCTCCACGTCTGGGAGAGACGACGGCTACACCGTGGGGAGCTGCCAGGACGAAACGAGGCGGTGCGTACGAGGCACACAGCATCGGGCATGTTCAGGGCACCTGATGAAATCTGACATTAGTAAGATCACAAGGGGAGAGTGACCTTCGGGCCAGCCTGGGCTCTTCTTCCCCATCCAGCCCGGGGCCTCCCCGGGATTCATGGTTTTGTAGACACACCTATGGACTGTACTGGATGTCACCCCCACTTTTACCGAACGGCCCCTCATGAGCGGGGCTCTCGCAAAGGGAGACGCAGAGGTGTGTGGACAAACCCTGAGGATTGCATCCCTTGGGGGTGGAAAGGCTGAGCGAGGGGGAGAGGACTGTACAGGGAGCACCGGCTGGGGTGAGCGAGGTGTGCAGAGAAGCCCGCCCGGGGGCAGAGTGCACAGATGGGGGGGTGCCGCCCAGCCCTGCCGTGAGCCGTGGGGACTCAGGAGAGGGCCTCAGAGGTCTGTAAAATGGAACCAGAGTCCGACTTCCTGAGGTCTTCCTGAGCATCGAGGGAGATGGGGAGCACGTGGCACTTGGCACGGCACCCCACATTGTAAGCACCCCACAAACATTCTTGATTGGGGACGGTGGCACTGATCACACACAGCTGGAGGTGTGTGTGTGTAGAGGGATGGGTCTCCACCACTCTCACTCCCTGACATCCACGGTGGCTTCTCCCCAACCTCCAGGGTCAAGAAGGGGACGGACAGCAGGAAAGATGCTGAGCAACTCCTCTAGAGTTTCCCTGTGGGCAGGGCCGGAGGGGCAGCTCAGATTTCGGCAGGATGCAGGTGTGATGGAGAGGCTTGATTGCAAACCTTGGCGCTAGGGGACTGTACAAAGGGGTGTGTGTGCGTGCGTGCGTGCGTGCGTGTGTGTGTGTGTGTGCATGAGATCCATAGCTCCTGGGGCCTGCAGAGCAGGGGAGCCCCGGCCTTCCTGGCTCGTGGCCCCTTGGCGTGGAGGCGGGGGGGTGGGGTGGGGCCAAGGCAGCAGCCCGGGAGCACGTACAGGCGTTGGGAGAGCCGTGGGGCAGCGGCAGGTAGGAGCCAGCCCTCCAGGACCGCGTGCGGAAGTTCTTCTTGCACTTGCCGCAGTCAGGGCCGGTGGTGTTGTGCTCGCACTCACACTGCAGGCTGCCCTCCCTCACGGAGCACAGGTTGGCATGCAGGTTGCACTTGCACCTGGGGGGACACAGGCGGAGGAGAGCTGTCAGTGTGCGGAAGTAGGAGAGCTTCTCCCGGGCCTCCGGCCTGGGTCCCTCAGCCAGGCGGGCCGGGAGGGTGCTGGAGCTGGCCTGGAAGGGACGCTGGACGGGCCACCAGCCCCACCTGCACCCACTCTCCTTTGAGTGGAAGAAATCCCCAACTCTTCCCATCGTGGGAACAACATTTTGAGTTCTTTCACCAGCACACATCTGCTCCTGAACTGTCCCCTTTGATGGTGGTTTCAGAGTTTCCTACATCTCCCTTGGGGTGAGGTATGAGCCACCCTTGTACCTTGTATTAATAAATACGCACAGGTCATGAATTAGTTTCAATTGTTCTAAGTGTTCAAGGGCTACGTGCTGTAGTTTTAGTAACGCAGCCTCTGATCATCTTAGCTCCCGACTGAGGTGGGTTGACAGGTACCGAGAGCTACTCCCTGCTACTGACGTCCACCTGGCCAGGGGGTGGCTGCACCTCTGCTCTCCGCCTGCGGCCCGTACCCAAGCCCTTGAGGGCAGAGAGAGAGAAGCACCCCACCCCCAGACCCCTGTCAATTCCTCCACACATGCATTATTCATTCACTCACTCAAATATTCATAGGCAACTCTTTATTTTGAAAACTGGTAAGTAAAGGGAAAGAATCAAGCACACGTCCTGCCTGTCCTATCTAAACCGTACCACGTGTTAACAAAAAAGTTAGGAGGGGAAGTTTCTCTAGCCCACAACCAAAAGAGAAATGATAGATTCTAAAGCCCACCATTTAAGAACCCCTAATGAATGGATGTTTCTGGGCCCTGAGCTCGACAGCTGTGATCAGAGAGAGAACCAGAGACAGCTTCCCCTTGGAAGAGCAGCCTCGCCAAAACATGACCCTGAAGCTGATCAAGCCTCTAGGTCAGCTACTCATTTACAGGAAATGCAGAGACATACTAAACAATGCCATGCAGATGCAATCAGCAAAATACAGACCAAGGGAAACCCTCCAGAACAAATGACCCGTTTCTTCAACGGATGAATTGTAAGGGGCAAAAACTGATGTGGATGGCAGGGGGGCCTAGATTGTGAGAAAGCTCAAAGGCATTTCAACCCATTGCAGTGTGTGGGCCTTACTTGGATCTTGATTCAAACAAACTTTAAAAACAAACAAGCAAATGGAATGCATGTTTATAAGATCATTGGCAATCTGAACACGGACTATATTGGGTGATGTTAAATTAATGTTTATTAAGTGTGATGACGATATTGTCGTCGGGTTTTAAAAAGTTCTGGTCTTTTAGAGAGACATGCTGAAATATTTAGACAGTCAAATTATCCAATGTCTGGGATTTGCTTCAAAATAAACGCAGGAAGGGAGGCTGTGGGCGGAGACACAGCTGAGACAAGAAGGGCCGGGAGTCGGTAACTGCCGAAGCTGGGTGACAAGTGTATGGCAGCTCATCACAGTAGATTCTCCCTACTTTTATATGCATGTTGGAAATTATCCATAACAGAAAGTTAAAGACAGAGTGTGCCCTATATTCCGATTGGGGAAGATTTCCAAGATATATTGTCAATATTTGTAAAAAGCAAATTGCAGAATATGTTTAGTAGAGGCCTATTTTTATTAAAATATGCGAAGAAAAATATTTATAAGGTACCTGCTTTGTGCCCGGCTAGAAGCTGGGAACAGTGAGTATAACGGGGAACAATGCGGAGGGATCCCCGCTCAGGGATGGAGGGTCGGGGAGATTTAATAAATACGCACAGATCATGAATTAGTTTCAATTGTTCTAAGTGTTCAAGTGTTACGTGGTGAGGAGGGTAGCGTGGGGGTCCTAACGTGATATTTGGAGGGCAGGATGGGTTTCCAGGGAGAACAGAGCTGTAAGCTAAGACCCGAAGGAGGATCAGGTGTTAGCCAGGCAAGGAGGAAAGAATCTTCTGGAAAGAGGCTAGAGCATGAAGAAGGACCCTGGGCCAGGCAAGGAGGAAAGAATCTTCTGGAAAGAGGCTAGAGCATGAAGAAGGACCCTGGGCCAATAGGCGCTTAATCCATGAGGCCTGGAGGGAGGAAGGGGGCCAGACCTTGACACAGTCCGCCTCTGAAAGCCACTGGGAGGGGCGACGTGTCCTTCTCCGGTTCTTATTTTAATACCACCGTGGCCACTCCGCGGAGAACGGTATGTCAGTGGGGACAAGAGTGGAGGCAGGGAGACCCTGAGAAAGCCGGCAGGGGGCCGAGGGGGAAGCCCGGAGCAGGGTGGAGACCCCCACTGCCCGCCAGGGTGTGGCACTTCCCCTCATCAGCCCCCGCCACCTCAACGGTTGTTTTCAGAGTGTGTAACGGACCTTTCTTCTCTAGCTCTTAATCTCGTCCGTCTCCTCTTACGCTACCCTCTCTGCTGGGCCGGCAGAGGTGTCTCCCCAAGGTCTCTGCTTACCCACATGATGCGCGGGAACTCCCAGTTGTTCTCCCCACCAAGCAGGCCTGCCAGACCCTTCCACTTGGCTCTTGCCGTCTCCCCTTCCTTGTCTGTCTGCCTCTCACTGCTGGGGAGCGCTCTGCCGGGGGGCTGGCCTTGGGCAGGGATCCCGCGCAGAGAAACTGGGGGCTCCTCTTAATTCGGTGACTCCCTGCTTCTACCAGCCCTGGAGGTCCACCGTCTGCTGGCTTCGGAATCGCCAGGACTGCCTTCCTCCTTGTTGCAGCCCTCAAACTGTCTTGCAGAACCGTTAAGGAAATTAAGGTCCATCTAGGCCACGGAATATTAGAAATGCTGTGTTTTCTGAGACTATGGCAGGCTGCGGGGACGGTTCCTACTGCAAATGAGAAGGCCATTCTTACCAAGTGCTCGCTGGGCACCAAGCAGGCACCTCATTCAGTCCTCTAGTGACCAGAGAGATGCTGCTATAATCTTCATTTCACAGAAGAGGAAAGGGAGGCCCAGAGAGGTTAAGTGTCTTGCCTAGGGCCACAGAACTGCTCAAACTCGTAGCTGGGACTAGAACTCAGAGCTATCTAATTCCAGAATCCAAGAGGTTAATCATGGAATGGAACATGGAATGCAAAAAAGCAGCTTCCAATTATGTTTCAAATACACATATCTATACCACAAATACCCAAAGGAAATATATCTAAGTACTCACAGTGGTTGTCTTAGGTAGGGAGGGAATGGGATTATAAATTATTACTTTCTTCTTTGTCACTTTTCATGTGTCAGTGGACATTCTACAGTGGGCAGGTCTTACTTTTAAAAGCAGATAAAAAATGTTGTATAAAAACACTGAGCTGGGCTGGGGAAAGGAAGGCAGCTGGCTCCTGAGCTAACACCTTTTCCCCTCTCAGGAGGAGAAGCGGGTCCTTCAGGCCTCAGGGGACTGCTCAGGAAATCGCAGCTCTCCATTACACACAATCTACTGTTCTGTGAGTTTTGACTCTTAGGTCAAAGGATGTCCTGGGACAGAATTCTGATGCAGAGCAAAGGCCCTGTGCAATGGACTTGGCCGGTACTAATGTGTTATCTTTAACTCTATCTTTGCTTTGCAGCCTGCACACTAACGCTGTTAAGGTTTTATGACAATGTGAAGCAGAAACAAATGGAGCATGAAAAGGTCTGTTTATTTTGACTGTGAAGTTCCAATCCCTCCACCACCACACATGTGCTGTGGGCCTACTATGCGCTCCGCTCTGGGCAAGGCACAGAGGGGGAGGGGCAAGTAGTTGATGACACTTGGGGCGCCTCTTCCCGGGGACACTAGACCCCAGGGATGGTTTTAGGCAAAGAAAGATGCTGTAGTGAAATCCTTTAGTCAATGTGTATCACAGTCTCTGACTCTCACAAATTGTAAACACTCTATAAATGTTGATTATTAACAATGCTATTGCTAATCAAATTTCAGTACCCCACACCTGCTCCCCAACCCCCACATGTCAGGGTCAGTACACATTAGTGCATTAAAGGCTCTGACAAGTCCTGCGGTAAAGAAACTTGTTTTACTTTGTTTAAGAAAAAATTTGTTTGCAAAATGTAGTTGATCTCAAAAGGTTTTCATTTCTTTCTTCTGAATTCCTATTTAACATCCCACTGAGCAAGCAGGAGAGGACACCCTAGCTGTATGGAATCAGGAATGCCCTCCCCGCCGCCAGCCCGAGGAAGGGATATTTTTAGATATCAGCTACATAAAGAAAAGATGGCCATCTCGACTTTGGGTGATAACATTGACCTTGTCTTGTTAAAAATGCATAAAAGACCAGCTGAAGCTGTGAAGCATATTGGAATAATGATAGTGGGAGAGTTGTGGGATGTCAGAGCTGGACAAGCCCAGGTGGCACGGGGCGGGAGAAGCCTGCCCAAGGTCATGCGGTGGGCTACTCCCAGCCCAAATCCAGATGGCCCTCCCCGACCCCGGGCCCTATCCTGGCCTGCCCCTCCCACTGGCCCCTCTCCCCGAGGACCCTGAGAGAGGGTCCTGGCCTTTCCGTCCTCTCTGGCCATGAGTGTGATGTCACCTCTACCAAGGGAGAGAAGAAGTGCCGTGCCTCGCGGGGCTGCCGGGAGGAGCCACAGTGCGGGGAGGGGATGCCTCACTCAGGACAACGTCTCGGCCCTCCTGACGTCTGCAGGTAGCTCTGGTGCCATTTTCCGCGTGTAAGTGCATTTGTATGGGGTGTTTGTGTGTGTGGCTCGGTTTCTCTGGCTCTCTCTGTATCCCTCTCTGTTTCTCTATGTCCCTCCATCTCTCTCTGTGTGTCTCTCTCTTCCCCATCTCGCTGTCTGTCTCTCACTGACTTTGTATCTCTCTCCCCTTGTTTCTCTGTGTGTGGCTCTCTCTGTCTCAGAGAGTCACCTGTAGGGTCACACCTATTGAGCAGACAGGGATAACAGGGAGAGTTTTCATTCCCCAGGAGAGTGCCACCTATACCCAGGCCTGCCTGGGCCCGAAGCCTGTGCTCCTTCCTGCTCCCCTCTCTGTCCCTCTGCTTGTCCAGGTGCTCGGCGTCTCTCTCCCTGGTCCGGGAGCCTGGCCCTGGCATCGGAGGCCTGAGCTTCCCTGGGAGAAGCGGCCTTGTCCCAGAGGCAGCGGGTTGGAGCCCAGCAAGCCTGTCGACCTGCACATGGCAGGAACCAGGGCTCTTTCCCATTAAGCAGGCTAGGAAACAGGAGCTGGCAGGGGCGGGAAGGGGCTGAGGGGCCTGCACGGAATTTCTGGATGTTCATTCTGCTTGTCGCCAACCGCACATGTGCCCTGAAGCACTTCATTCTCTGTCCCCTTGGCTGGCCCCTTCTGCAACGTTATGGAGGCCAGACAGGGTGATGCAGGCACAGCCTGGCCTTGTACCTGCCTGGCTTGCCTGCCACCTCGGGGCTGGGGATGGTGGGAGCTCCTCCCTTGTGTCATCTCATTATGCCTGTTAGTAAAATGAAATGGCTGCCTGCATTGGTGTTGACAGCAGCTACCTCCTTTCTGAGAATTGACAGGGACTTTCCAAAAGTTAAAAATAAAAGTAGAGGCTTTCTGAGGAAACGGAATGTACCCTGGGAAAGTTGCTGTTCAAGCAACAATTGGAAATAAGCTGGTTTCGGTCCAGTAGAGATAACCTATCAGAAATAAATAAGTATACTATAATAACCAATCTATAATCATTCCTTGCTTTGTAAGACCCTGCTTTGTAATAAGGAACCTAAATGTCAACCAATTATTTTATTGAACCCTTTGGAAATTCCCTAATTGCTTTTATATGCCATTGCAACTTACTAACCATTTGAGACTCGTACTTTGATTTGAGAGCTTCCTGCTCGAGCAGTTTCTCTTTCAATAAACCTGTCATATAGATTATTGATTCTCACTGGTGACTCAGTTTTTCACACATTCTAACAACAACTCTAGGAGGCAGAACTATCATTATCCCATGTCATGGCCCCATAGGTGAAGACACAAGCCCAAAGGCTTACAGCGAATAAATAGATAGCAGCCCCAAAAAATTCCAGAGTGATTTGAAAATAAAGAAATAAATAGGTAGCACAGTGGACTTGAGCATGAGCAGTCTAGTTCCAATCTAGTTCTGTGCTATTAAACATAATCCTTGTCTGAGGAGATGAGCACCAGAGAGGTTACTTCACTTGCCTGAGATCACACAGCTGCTAAGCGTTTCCCACCAAGATTGACTGCTCAAATCTGAGTTCCTCATCTCTTTGTTTGGATGACATTTACTTCCTTCATGATCCTCTCGGGAAAAAGTTTGCTTTTTCTCCCCTAGACGGTTCTCCTCTCTCTGTCATCCCCACCTGTAATGCCTTGGTTTAGGCCGCCCTTGCTTCTAGCATCAGATTCCTGCAGCAGGTTCCAGCTGGTCTCCCTATCCACTTTCTGCTGGGAAGCCAGAGTGTTTCCTCATGAATGAATCTATGGCATTCCCCAACTCAAAGCCCTTCCATGGCCCCCGGGGGCTCACAGCAGAGAGAACAGGCTCCTCTCCAGGGCCTGTTCATACAATGAATTAAACAATTACCAAACTCATCAACCCCAATATTTCAAAAATGTTATTGTTGAAGTGAAGCCAAATTTTAAAAGTATATTAATTTAAAGAAAAGTATTTTTAAATGAAAACTATTAAATAAGTAAATAAATAAAACAAAGAGTGCAAAAGAATGAAGTTGGACCCTCACTTCACATCATATATAAAAATTAACCCAAAATGGATCAAAGACCTAAATGCAAGAGCTAAAACAATAAAAGTCTTGGAAGAAACATAGGCATCTACATGACCTTGTATTAAGCCATGATTTCTTAGCTATGATACCAAAAGCACAAGCAACCAAAGAAAAAAGATTAGGCGTAATTGAAATAAAATATTTTGGTGCTTCAGAGGACACCATCAGGAATGTGAGAAGACAAACCACAGGAAGGGGGAAACATTTTGCAAATCAAAGACCTGATAAGGGACTTACACCTAGGACACATAAAGAACTCTTACAACTAAATAATAATTAAAAAAAAAGACAAATAACCCAATTAAATATACAAGCAAAGGATCTGAATAGAGAGATCTCCAAAGAAGATACACAAATAGCTAATAAGCATGTGAAAAGGTGCTTAATGTCATTAGCCATCAGGCAAATGCAAATCAAAACCACAAAGACATATCACTTCACACCTACTAGGATGGGTGTAATCACAAAGACAGACAACAGCAAGAGTAAGGACGTGAAGGCACCCATGCCCTTAGTCAGCTCATGGGAAGGTAAAATGGTGCAGCTGCCGTGAAAACAGCCTGGTAGTTCCTCAAAAGGTGAAACACAGATTTACCATATGACCCAGCAATTCTGTTCTAGGTAGACACCCAAGAGAAATGAAAACATACGTCCATCTAAAAACTTGTACCCAAAATATTCATAGCAGCATTATTCATAATAGCCAGAAAGCAGGAATAACCCAAATGTCCAACAATGGGTGAAAGGATAGATGAATTTTGTTAGATCCATATCATGGAATTTTATTCAGACATAAAAAAGAATGAAATACTGATACAAGCTACAACACGGGGTGAACCCTGGAAACATTAGGCTAAGTGAAAGAAGCCAGTCACAAAAGAACATATATTGCATGATCCTATTTATATGAAATGCCCAGAATAGGAAAATCTATACAGACAGAAAGTGGATTAGTGGTTCCCTAGAGCTGGTGGGGATGGGAAGGACTGGGGAGTGTGCCTAAGGGGAGCAGTGTTTCTCTCTGGGGTGATGAAAGTGTTATAAAATGAATTGTGCTGATGATCGCACAACTCAGTGAATATACTAAAAGCCATTGAACTACACACTTTCAATGGGTGAATTGTGTAGGATGTGAATTATATCTCAGGAAAGCTGTTACCAAATACATGCATTCATGCATATATATAACGGACATGGGGTTACTGGAATGAACGAAGCCTGGGAAACAGGGTTTTATTGGGATGTCTCTCTGACAAGCCGGCAGAGACTTTGCTTTGCTATTTATAGAAACCAGTCACCGTGTACCTTAAGGAAAGGCTTCTGGGTAGGCGAGTGACAGCTGACACTTGACCACTTTGCAGGAGGTACCGTTCTGAGAACAGGACATGAATTAACACGTGGACCTTGACAAAAATCTCATAAATGACATACCGTTATTATTTCCATCGTACAGATGGGGAAACTGAGTCATGAAGGGGTGAAGTAGGCCGCCCGGGGCCCTGCAGCTGGTGGGGAGCAGAGCCTGCACCTGAATGCAGGCAGCTGCTGCCAGAGGCCCACATCGTCCGCACTCCCCACCCCTGGGGCCCTGGCAGCCTGGGAACTCCCACCCTATCTCATTAGTTGCATAGCTGGGAGCATTCGCATGAGTCTCCGTTTTCTCATCTGATGAGCGCAAAGCAATAATCCTGCTTAGGCCACGGGTGGTCGCAAGGATCAGGGATGGTCCTCATCTATGAGTGCTTGAGTGAATGGACACGGGTAAGGCACCAGCAGCGTTACCCACCGCACACATCCAGGGGCGGGAGGAAATCAAAGCTCCTGCACCCAGCACGTGCCCAGTCAGGGTTTGCGCTCCTTGTTCCGGCCTTTCTGGGTGACTCCCAGCCTGGGATGCTCTGTCACTTACTGTGTGACCTTGGGAAGGTTGCTGAACTTCCCTTGGCCTCAATTCCTAATCTGTAGAATATAAATGGTAACAGCCCCTGCATTATAGGGGTGTTTGAAGGATTGACTGAGAAATCACCCATAAAACACTTGCTTAATGTAAAGCAAGCACTCAGTAAATGTTAGTTTCCTATTCTTTTTCTCATTTCTCATTCTTATGAGTTTCTAGAGACAGGTATCCTGAGAGCTTTACATGAATTAATGCATTGGCTCCTCTCAAGAACCGTCTGAATATATTACTTTTATCTCCATTTTACAGACAAGAAGAGGCACAGAGAAGTTAAGGAGGCCGCTCCCGGCCACATCATGGTATACCTCACTTTAGGAAGGGCTCGAGCAGGCAGCTGGCGAGTCTCAGTGTTCTGGTTCTCAGACACACATAGGCTAAGGGACGCCTGGCCAGCCACAGCCACCCAACACAGGCATGTCCTACCCCTCCCTCCCTATTCTTCTGTGATTCTTTTACCCCACTCCAGGAGGCCCTTGAGACAGGAAATAAATGGAATAAATAGGCAAGCATATGTAAGCAATTTACTAAGCACTCACGTGTGGAAAGCGTGACACACATTGTTAACTGAATCCTTACGGAAGTTCAGGAGACAGCTCTCTTCCCATTTTACAGATGAGGATGCAAGGTCCTCAGAGGTTCAGGGCAGTAACTTACTCAGGCGTCTGGGTAGAAGAGGCCGGAGTGGAACCCCAGGCTGTCTGGTGTTAGAGCTGAGCTGCCTTGCCACGCCTCCCTTAACATTCACTTTATGACAAAGGCCAGGGGTGGAAGCCTCGGAGCCAGATGCTCCCCAACCCTGCCACCAATGGGTCCCCGTTTGCCAATTCTGAGGCCCAGGCTTGGCCAAGGAAACATAACCTAAAGAAGAAAGATTCCCCCTTCTCTGTGCTCCTTCCCAACACTGGCTTCTGCCCAGGCCTGGTTCTCTGATTGCACCTCCAGCCCCAATTTTCCCCATTTCATCTATGGGATCAATTTTCCTGAGGAATTGCTTTCTGAATTTGACCTTGGAGGACCATCAATATCACCAGAAAGCCATCACCTGAGCTGCCTGACCCCGCTACACAGCACTTTTCAGACCATCCATCAGGAAGCATTATTTAATAATGAATAGAGGAGCAGCGTGAGGCCAGCCAGCCCAGGGGGCCTGCCACCAGCCAGCAGACAACTCCCTGCCCACCAGACTGGCTCTGGCCTTTGTCTTTCCACTCCTACCCCTTTGCAGGATTTCACTGTTTTAACTCCTCAGATGACAGCAGAAGTAGCTCCATAGGCAGGACACTGAGCAGACCAGCCATGGAGAGAGAGAGAGACATGCTGAGTCAGTAGCCAGATTCTCACCCTGGTCCTGGCATGATTTGCTGAGTGACCTTGAACAAGTCCTTTCTCCTCTGGGCCTCAGACTTCTTGTTTACAAACTTGAATGGTTGGATTATATCATAGACTTTCAAATTTTTAATTTACTATTTTTGCAAAGGCCTCACATATTCTCTAACACACAGTGGGCTCTCGATATCTGCTGAATGAATGAATAAATGAATAAGGCAATGCACAGAAGCTCCTTGTACAGCATCTGGCATGCAGCACCTGCTTAACTCAAGGCCGGGCAGTGCTACACCTGGGCTGAAGTGGCAGTATTCTGCAATAGCCAGGTGGTCTGGGTTCAAATCCTGCCTCTGCCCTCTAGTGCTGTGCAAATGTGAGCAGGCGAGCAGCCTTTCTGGGTCTCAGTCTCCTGGTTTGTAGAACTGGGCAAGTATGATAGGGCTGCTGGGAGGATGAGATGAGCGGCTACACGCAGAGCACTTAGTACAGGGCCTGGCACATAGCAGGCCCTCCAGAATTGGGGGTCATTACTATTGTTGCTATTGTTAATGGCCAACAAGTGACAGAGGAAGAGAGGGAAATGGAGGTGTGGGAGCTCCGAGGAGCAAAGACTGGCTTTACTTGGCAGCCTCCTGCTATTTTCTTTTAACCGAGGGGTCCAGCCCCAAGGAACAGGCCCCTCATCTGTATTGTCCTGCTGACACTCTACCCCAGAATCTTTCTCAGCAGCCAGTGCTGTTTTTTTAATTAAAACAACAAAAACAATTAGCATAAGTATATCTCATGTGGTATTTGGGACATACTTATACTAAAAATTATTCAATGTGTATCTGAAGTTTGAATTTAACTGGGCATCCTTTATTGTATCTGGTAGCCCCACCTGCTACCCCTGCTCAGCCCATCTTGGCTGAGTCATGCCCCTGACCCCACCACAGCCTGGTGTGGGTGCACCTGCTCACCCATTGGAAGCCTGGTCCTGCTCCCTGCTCACCTGCCTCCAGATGAGGGCCATGGCCGATTTCCTAGCCAAGTTGTGTCTTTTTCTCAAATTGACGAGTCCCTAATGAGCTCCAGGGGACCACAGCTCTCTGGAGGCAGCACTGGGCCTCACCTCCAGGTGACAACTTCTTAGGGACGCGTGCCCTACCCTGCCTGATGGGCACCCTGGCTTTACTCCATCCCTGGCCCGGTGGGGGGTCTGACAGCCGCACGAAGTAGCTGTCAGGGTGGCAGGGGGACAAGCCCATGCCAGGCCAGAGCGTGCTCTGCCCGGTAGGGAGGGGCAGGCAGTGCCCAGGAGCTGTCAGCGGGGACACCATCTGGACATGGGCCTGGCACCCGGCACTCCCTGAAAATCGTGAGCTGGACCCTCCCCTCCTCGCGGCAAGAGGAGCGGGTGTTTGGAGCAGCTCCCGGATAGGCAAGCACGAGGAATGTAGGTCAACTCCAGGCTGCCGGGAAGAGTGATGTCATCTGCTCCTTGGGGGAAAGGCGGAGGATGCGGTAAGTTTGGGTGAGAAAGCCATGGGGCCTGCAGCTGGGCAGGGCCAGGAAACACCCAGGCTGGCTTCCCTCAAAGGTCAACCCCCACTGGAATTTTGGGACAGTCACAGCGATCCCACAGAAATGGGGTGGACAGGTGGGGGACAGGGGAGCGCCCAGCCCCCATCTCCTTACAAACCAAATAATTGCGAGAACTAATCGCTGTTCTTGGAAAAAGCTAATTGATTACACTGCCTGGTCTTTTCCTCCGCTTATTTTGCTACTTGTCTGTGTGTTACACATGGGGTGCACTGAGACTGAAGCTCAGTATTGCTGACACCTTGAAGGCTAGAGCTAGAAACAAATTACTATTTTAAAGCAGCCAGCAGTGTTTCCCTATTTCTCTTGCCATTTATCTTCAGGTAAACACTGTTCTTTTGTTTGGGGGAAGGCATGTTAATGGATCATGGAGTTCAGGGTAGTAAGTCCCAAATCTTGCAGGGCTGCTCCGCTCTGCAGGATGAGGGAGAAGGTTGCCGTCACCAAGGCAAGTTTCTTCTTGGAAGGGCTCCATAACTGAGGTTGAGGGCGGGCCCTCTTGTCCATGATGGGGGCAGGGGGCTAATGTGATAAGTGGACCGAGGAGCTTCCCCTCCCCACCCAGTGGGTGCCATGGCCGAGGCTGGTGTGGACTAACGGCCGTCCACGAAGTCCTCCTTCTCTAAAATTCCCAACTGCTCTCTCCACGCCTGGGTCAAGCTGGGATAAAACACCACAGCCTGGGAGGTCTTAGGTCTTCTTTAAAGGACGAAGGAAGAGGCCATATCCTTGGCTGGACAAAGCAGAGTGAAGAGACTGGTAGCAGTGAGAGAAACAAGAAATGGTCAGGAGAAAAGCCCAGAGAGGCTAGCTGAATCAAAAGGTGAGAAGTGACCAGAAGGACATATTTAGGAATCATCACAGCATTCCTTGGGCATCACGATGAGGGGAACTTGGTATAAAACTTGACTTACAACAAATTGGTGGGATGAGGACTGCACTTCCCCCTGTTGATATTTGGGTATTAAAAGTAAGAGAAGAGACCTTGAGCACTTGAGACCATCTGGGTCAAAAGGCTGAAAGGCAAGGCCGGAGACCCTGAGAAGTGGGGGAGATGAAAGCAGAGCTGCAGGGAGAGAAGAGGTCTGGAACGCCTGGGCCTGTCTGGACAATCTGTTTTTTCCAAGGTAATGTGGACAAATGCTGGCTGATCTTCCTCCTGGAATGCAATCAGGCCGGCAATTGAGTTCATTGGCCAAATCAAATTTGGGCTTCTGTGCGAAGTCCTTTTATATTAAGTGCTTTAACATACATCACCTCCTTCAGTCTATTGATAAATCATATTACCCATTATAAAGCTAGAGACAGTTTCTGAGCTTGCAGGAAAGAGGCTGATGGAGGAGCGCTGGTGGACTCGGTGTGTATGTGACTTGGGGGTGACACAGTATCAGTATAACAGGGACTAGAAAGATAACCCTAGCCTGACATAGCTGGTGGCTAAAGCAAGATCACTTCTTCACCTCTGGGAGCCTGTGGGAAGTCCCAACATCCCCCAAGAAACCAGTCCCAGGGCGGTAGGCCAAAGAGGCCAACTCCTCACATGGGGAAACCATGAGAAGGAGCTGGGAGTGATGGGGGAAGGGTGGGCAGCGACAGGGGCAGGAGGGCTGGTTTTGGCAGGACCAGCCGGTTTTGCCTCCCTGCTCCTGGATCCTATATTCCTGACCCTTCCTCCTCTGGAAAGAGTTACTGATAGTAAGATCATTCATTTGTTCATAAATGAATGAATGAGTACATGCATGAACGAGTAACTTCAACAAATATTTACAGCAAGCATATCTGGTCTTGATGCTGGTATTGTAACGTGAATAGGTCAGACCCAGTCCCTGTTCTCTCAGAACTCAGGGCCTAGAGGGGATCAAACGGGTCAGTGCGTAGCTACCCCAGTACAAAAATGCAGTGGGACTGCTGCATGCCTTAGAGGCTGGACTGGGGGAGAGAGGGGATGGCTGCACAGATCTCCAGCCTTCAGGAGACCCAGACAGGTGCTCTCAGAGCCAAGTCCTGAGGGGTGAGAGGCTCAGTAGATAGGAGGGGAAGCTGGGTTGTGCTCCAGGTGGAAGAAACAATTCAGAGCCATGTTAGAGGACCCCAACATTCAGAGTGTCAAATCTACAGAAGTCTCGGAGTAGAGACCACAGAGGGAAGTGGGAGGAAAATTCTGCAGGGCCACGTAAGCAGAGTTTCAGAATATGAACTCAATTCTCAAGTCAATGGGACTCACTGGAGGGTACTATACATTGGAGGGAAATGACACGATGGGATTTGTTTTTTGGGAAAAATAAAATCTGTGCCTGGGATGGACAAGACAGAAGGGAAGGAGGCCACACATCTCCCTAAACAGAGTCCTGATGCTGGCGGGTGGCCTCTCTCCTGGAGGGCACAAGTGGGTGGCATCCAGGTGGCAGGATGGAAGGAAGGGGCGAGGAGGCCAGTCATGGGCATTTCCCTACAGAGTGCAAAGAGACCATAAGAAACCCCAGAACAAAATGGGCAGCTCAAATGGGGGAGAATCACCAAGAGTCACCAAGCCCAGGATGGTCAAGCTAAGCCTCCCTCGTTGACCCAGGGCCCCTGCTGAGGCCTCAGTTTACCCTGAGTTGGTACCTGGAGGTGTGTGAGATGCATATGAACAGGTGCTGGTTGAAGGAGAACCGTGCATGTGGGGTGAAGCAGGAGCAAGCGTATTTGTGAATCTGGGGTGTATTTTGGATGCACAGATGAATAAGTTTGAATATGTGCTTGGGATGCCTGGTGTACATACGTAAGTGTGTGTTTGTGTGTGAATGTGTGGCCTGGGGGGGTACATTTAAGAGAGCACGTGTGAATCTAAAACGTGCTTGGCTTGTGTTGACAGGCCCAGGCCGGAGTGCCTTTGAAACGAACCTCCCCAGTATCCCTCTGGCTGGGCTTCTGTTGGGAGTGTGTGTGGAGCGGGTGCAGGGAAGCGATGGGAGTGCAGCCCAGCCTGGGGGCAGGGGGTGAAGAGAAAAGCCGGATAATTAGTCTGGAATGGATCTGCATGCTCCCCAATCTGCTTGTCCTGCCCATGCCTCATTAGCCCCAATTAGAGCTGATAAGACCCTACAAATGACAAAGCTGGGGAGGGGGTGCAGGAGCCCACTGCCGGGATTCATCCCGCTCGCTCACCCAGGGATCTGGGCTCCACAGGGCTTCATCCTTGCTTTGCTGTTGGCAGCCGTGCTTGCTTCCAAAGGCGCTTGGGCTACATCTAATATTAAAATGAGTTTCTCTTTCCTGTGCACCCGCTGACTAATGAAGCGGGTGAGGGAGAGAGCCAGGCAGGAGGGGATACCCAAGGATTCAATTCTGGCCCAGACGGTCAGCCAAGCAAATGACGCCCCACGGAAGCAGGGTCTGTGTTCAGTGACTAAATACTAAGTCCATGCAAATAACAAAGGCTCCCGTTTCTCGGGCGCCTGCTGCATGTCTGGCCTGGAGCAAGCCTGCAAGTTCTCATATGATTCTCCCAACAGTAGTAACCCATTTTACAGGCAAGGAAACCGGGGCTCTGGGAATTGAAGACTTTCTTCAGGCCATAAAATAGCAAAGGGAAGAGTCAGAATTCAAACGTGGGCTTCCCTCTGACACCATGGCACACGGCTATTGGCCCTTGGATGCCAGGATTGCTATAGGATCATCAGAGACTGTTAATAGTGGGGCTGTCCTAAATAGTAAACCTGCCAGCCTGTGCATGTTCCCTCCTTCATGAACTTCTTCCCTCCCTCTTGTGCTCTCCATCTAACCCCTGTTGCTTCTCCAGCACTTTCCCTTGCCATCTTCCCGGCTCTCTCTGCATCGCCAGCTTTTCTGGATCATTCCTGTTAGAGCACCAATGTACTGTCTTACCTCCCATCCTTCCCAGGAAAAATCCTCTCTTCGCCCCATGCTCCCCACCAGCATTCCCTCCTACCCTTCAGAGTCAAACTTCTTTAAAGCCTTGCCTCCATCAGCTTCCTCCTCTTCCTCACCTCTTATTCACTCTTTTTAATTTTGCACATTCACTCGAGTTCACCCCAAGTAGAACTTCCTCCCTGATTCCCCCAAATCTACTCTTGACCCCCATGTTGCTAAATCCATGGACCCATCTTGCCCTCCTCTACCTTGACCCCCAAGCAGCATGGAGCACTGGCACTGACCCCTGCCTTGAAACCCTCCTCTTACTTGACTTTGGGACATGTGCCTTCTGGATTTTCTCCCCATCACTGGTTTCTCTTTCTCTGCGTTCTGCTTCTCTATCCAGCTTCTAGATGCCAGGTTTCTTTGGGGCTCCGTCGGCGGCGGCCTGGCACTCTTTCCTCTCTCCCTTCTCCTCCTAGGTCTCACACACTCCCAGGGCACAGGGTGTCGTCCCCAAGCTCCCCAGTGCCCAGTCTTGATCAAGCACCAGGCACCCAGGCCCAAATGCACAGGATGCCTCAAAGGCATCTCAAAACCAACAGGTCCAAAGCAGAGCTCATTTTCCTCCGGGGTACAGGCACTCTGGAAAATGGTTTGGCAGTTTCTTCAAAATTTAAACACACACATGACATCTGACCCAGCTACCCCACAGCTGGGCATTTACCCAGGAAATGAAGACTATGCTTACCCAAAAACCTGTGCAGGAATGTTCATAGCGACACTTTCATAACTGACAAAAGTAGAAGCAACTAAAATGCCCTTCTCCCTAGGTGAGTGGACAAACTACAGTACATCTGCAGAATGGGACACACCACTCAGCAACGAGAAGGAACATGCTGCACAGGTGATGACATGGATGAACCTCAGTGGCGCTGTGCTGAGTGAAAGAAGCCCGTCTCAAAAAGCCACATACTATATGGTTCCATTTGTAGGACACTTTCATGGAGACTGAACTGTAGTAACAGAGAACGGATCCACGGCTGTAGGGAGAGTGTGACTTCAAAGGGACGGCACCAGGAAGTTTTTTGGGAGGTAGAATGTTCTAGAACCCGATCGTGGTGGCAGCTACAAATCTATACATGTGTTAAAGTTCACAGAATGACTGCAACTCCTAAAAGGTAATTTTACAGTTTGGCAATATAAAATATAAAAACAGTTGAAAAAAAATTTCTCCAGAAACTTCTTCCCCTACAGTTGCTCCCATGTGACTAGGTAAAATCTCCATCCACTCAGGGTCTCAAATAAGAATCCTGGGAGTCTGCCTGGATACCTGCTGCTCCCTGCCTTCCACCAGCCAATCTGTCAAGTATCCTGCCAAAGGCCATCTCCAGGCAGCCCACTTCTCTCCACTCTACCATCAGAACCGGGCCCAGGCCAGCACGTTTCTGGAAGGCAAAGGTCTCCTGCCTGGTCTCTCTGCTTCCCTCCAGTCCCTCCTTCCCAACCCCAATTTCCAAATATCAGAAATCAGATCATGTCACTTCCCTGCCTAAAACTCCACAATGGCTTTCACCAAACTCACAACAAAACCAGCTGCCTCCCATGGCTGTAGGGCTGGCCCTGCCTGCTCTGTTCTCACCTTATAGCACCTTTCCCTTGCTCACACACCAAGGAGACCCCACGCTCACGTGAAATGCAGGGCCTTTGCACATGCAATCCCCCCACTCCGGGGCTGCTCCCACTCACCCTCAGGTTTCACCTCCAGAGTCACCTCTTCGGAGGACCTTCCCTGACCACCCAGGTTGAGGTCTCAGGTGGGTCCTCCCAATTACATCCCCTTGCTCCCCATTTGTTTCTTTTCTGGCACCTTTAATCCTTTGTGGTTATTTGGGTTCTCTGTTCCTATCTCCCTACTAGACTGTAAGCTCCAAGAGGGACATGGATCTCTAGCCCTGGCTGGGTCAGGCACATAGGAGGTGCCCCTTCAAAATATTTGTTTAATGAATTAATACTATAGTGAGAAAACTCTCAGAAGGAAACTCCATTTAGCCATCAAAAGGAAAGGTGGGGTATCTGCCTTCATGTGGGAGATTCCCGGACCATGCACTCCCTTCCCACCTCCCCAAAAAAGAAAAGGTGGCTCCAGATTCTTCCCAATGCTGCTCACCCAGAGGTATTATTATAGTGACTCCGTCAGCAGGCCACTCTCAGGGGACCCCCACCTTCTGGGACCACCAACCAGACCCAAGATCCCCCTCCAGCCCTCTCCACCTGAACATTGGATGACACCTGCGAGGGTGCCTAGATAAGCAGACCAGGGGAGCCTCCAGAAACACTGCCCCTGCCCCGCTGGCCACACTGGGCAGTGGCCCCTACGTCCTCCTCGGCGCTGCTCGGCATCCCCACCTCCCATCCCCTGAGGACTTGCAATACTGTCTATCTTGCAAGTCTTGCTCTTTTGTCAGGAAGAATAGCTCAGGAAGCTTGGCAAGGGCAGTTAGAGGGGTGTGCAGTGCCCCTAAGGAAATCCCCCTCTCCAAAGAACTGGGCTCACCTCTAATGCTGGGTTAAAAAAACAAAAGCAGAATACAAAACTGCCATCCCCAGGGATTCATCAAATGTTTGGGGATCATGGACCCCTTCTGAGAATGGATGAAAACCATGAGAATGGATGAAAACCAGATTGCCCACCCACACAATATTTTGCACATGATTTCAGGAAGCCCGTCCATGGATCCTTAAAGCCTGCCCTTGGCCCTCTCGAAGGCTGTGGGTCCTGGGAGAAGATATGCTCCTGGTGTTGTGTCTCCATGGTGCTGACAGCTAGTGTGACTGGGTATTACTGGGTGCCGGCCACGGTTCCAAATGCTCTTCGCGGGTCATCTCTTCTAGGCCTTGTGGCTACTGTCTCCATTTTATGGAGGTGGGAAGGGAGGCACTGACAGGATAAGGAACTTGCCCAGGGTGACACATGAGCCGAGATTTGTACCTGGACAGTCCAACAGGGAAGCCATCCATCTATCTATCTCTTAACCCTCAAACCTCAGTTTCCTCATCTGTATAATGGGGACAGTGATGATTACCAGGTAGGACTCACTGAAGAAGTGCACATAAATGATTCAGGAAGACACCTGGCCTATAAGAAATGCCAGTTACTGTTTCTGAAGGAGGAGCTCCACCCTCCCTAGCCTTGGGCGGGGATCACAGAGCTACAAGAGTTAGTGCTAGCGGAATAGTAGTGTCACATAATTCCCTCCTCGCCCCCTGTCTTCCCTGTAGAAGAGCTCAGGAAGAAACCAGAGGGAGGGTTGGGTATACAAATACAGTAAGTGAAAAGGATGCCTTCTCTCTCTATTTCCTCCCTCCCCACTCCCCATCCTGCCTTTCACACTCACAGGCACAAACCAAAGGTTTCCCCCCCTCCCGCTGTTTCTATTCTTGTCCTGAGTTCCGTCCATCTCCGGTTACTGACTGATCAATAGGGACAGGACGTTTACAGAAGAGGACAAGCAGGCATCAAAGGGGTGGGGACCAAGGGAGGAGAAAACCAGGGACAGGGAGCAGCCCAAGAAAGAGAAGCCAGAACTCAGAGGAGCCAGAGGAAGTCGGGCTTGGCAAAAGCAGCCTGGAGGCCGCGAGGGGGCAGCCCTGGGATCAGATGGGCCCTGCAGTCCCTGCAGGCTCGGGGATGCGGCAGGTCTCCTCCGGGAGAAAAGGAGAGGATGCCAGGCCTGGCATGTCACACAGACGGAATAAGTGGTAGCTATTATTCTTATTAACCAATGGTTATTATTGCTCTACAGAACAGCTTTAATCTGGGGCCCAGGACCTCTCTCTGTGTTCTCCCACAAATGCCACTCTGTGCGGCTTGAATACCTCCAGGAACAGGGAACTCACTCCTCCTTTCCTCTGGAGCTTCTGAGAGGAGGAATTTGCTGAGACCTGGAGCAAGCAGAGCTGGCAAGGCTATCTGCCAGAATTTGCCCATGCCGCAGCTCCCAGGATGCCAGCTCCCCTCTGAAGGGTGCCAGCCCTGCTGGGGACATGCTGAATATGGCTAGTGTCCCAGCTCCAGGAAGACACTGAAAATTCCAGAGCATAGGGGCACACTGGTGCTCACGTGCTGTACTGGGCTATACGTGTGATTTGTTTTATTGGTACAGGACTTTCAAAAACATTTAAGTAGGTGCCAATATTTTAAAAATCAAGAGATTCCACATAGGTATCTGCTATGTGCCTTCTTGGCAACATTGGAAGACCTGGCAATATTTGGTCTGTCATTTTGGGAGGGGCTTGCTCCCTCCATTTCTCCACAGACCACACCAATCCCTACTGCCTTTGCAGGTCTATTTACCCATATATTATCTATCGGGCCCCTAAGGACATTGGGGTTTGCACACGCACGTGCTCAGAAAGCATGTGTCCACACCTCTTTTCTAAGCAGCAGCACCTTGGGTGGGATGGTACTGGCCTTATAACCAGGCAGCCATACCCCGTGCCTCTCTCTCTTCCTTCTCCTGCCATTTTGTTAGTGGAATGGGATACTGGGATCATAATATACATTATTTCCTTGAATCCTTACAACAGTCTGGTGAAGTAGGAACTACCACTATTTCCATTCTGCAGACGAAGAAACCAAAATTCAGACAGGTTAAGGTCATCCAGCTAATCCGTGGTAGAGCCAGGATTTACACCCTGATTAGCCTAATAATGCCCAAACCCAAACTCACCTGCTGGTTCCTACCCCCCTGACTCAACCTGGGCAGTTTTGCAAAGAGACAACTCTCTGGACCTTACCCTGAATGTACTCCAAAGCTCGCAGGGGTGGGGTTGGGAATCTGTCATCTTATAAAGCTTTCCCATATGATTCTGATGCTGGATTAAGTCTGGGCCTCGCTGCTCTTAACCGTTGTAGAGGGTGGGGGCGGGGTGGGCCCGGGAGTCCGCCCTGGCTCCAAACACCGGAAAGGGATGATCTCGTTCCTCATCGACCCCTGGTTTCACCCCAGATTCACTGCTCAGTGAAAAGCCAGTTGCTCTGCCACTCCACACCTGAGATTCCCCGTTGCGGAAGGAGAAAATAGCTCCCGCCTCCCTCCTGCCTTCCAGGAACGGGAGTGAGGCCGGCCTGGGAGAGTGCCCTAGCAGTGCGGGGGCAGCCCTGTTTCTCCCTGAGCCTGTAGCACCGTCTCCTTCCCTCTGCGGGCTGCAGCTCTCTTTGTCTCCTCCTTTCACCCCCTGGTTTGAAGGGCTAGTTCCTTGTCCTTGGGGGGTCCTGGGCCTCTCCAGCTTTTCTGGTGTCCCCTCCCCTCCAGCAGCCCTGGCCTTCTCACTTCTGCCTCCTCCTGCCTTCTGGGTCCGTCCACACACACACCACCCCCTGCCCCCGGTGCTGGAAATAGGTGACACTGGTGATGGGAGCAGGGAGCACCACTGGACCAAAGGACTTTGGATTTGGGGTTGGGGGGAGGCTGGTGAGGAGCACCCCCTTCAATCAGGACATGAGACACACTCCCTGAGCTCAAGCGAGGCAGAATCACTGCCCAAAATTTGGTCCCAGAGCTGGCACTAGAAATGAGGACACCATGGGGGCCAGCGCCTCATTAGAGAACACCCAGGGGCTGACACTGACTTAAGCATAGGCCATGCTTAGCTGCCGGGCTCAGCTGCGTGATCTCAGTAACATTCCCTGCATGAAAGCCTCAGCCTCCTCATCTGACAAGTGACCAAAGGGACCACTTGTCCCTGTAAAAAGAAAGCTCCGTGGGGCCGGAGGCAGGTCCAGCTCACTCAATGCTGTACCCATGGCTTGTGGGATCTTAGGCATACGGCAAACATAGGGGAATTGAATGACTCGTGATTAAATAAGATAGTGCAAGCGAAACCCTTAGCACACCGCCTGGTCTATAACAAATATTCAGTAAATACCCACTATTACTGCTGGTGGGTCACATGGGGAAGCCACGTATCCAGATCATGCACTTCTGATGGAACCCCAAGAATAACTTCAGTCTCAAAACCCAGAACCTCAGAGCCCCCAGGGTGCCCAGGTGTCTGCTCATGAAAACGGAGCAGTCTGCTTGGGTCCACATCTCCCTTTGCCGAATTCTCTGGGCCTCTTTGGTTCTGCGGACCCGGCTGGACTTTCCCACCGGGAATGTGAGGAGGAGAAGAGAAGGAAGTCACAGCCCTTTGTGAACCATCTAACCAGACCTAATGAACCGAGAGGCCAAGTTGCCACTTTCCTGCCAACCAGCCGTCGGAAGAGTACTTACGTCATCTGTGAATTGACGGCTGTACTTTCACCACCACGACGGCTCATCCCCGCCACCCTCGGAGGCTGGGTGCCAAGGGGAGCTGCGAGCCGCCAGGCAGGGACTGCTCCGCCACCTCACCGGGGAGACATGGGCTCCTGGATGCCTCAGCCCTCGTGCTACAGAAGGGAAACTGAGGCCCAGAAAGGGCAAGCAGAGGTGTGGCATCTAACTCAGGACACCTGGCACGAGCACAGCCATGTTTCTTTAGGTGGGGCTAAGGAACTGTAGTTCTTTCTTGTCCCCTCTGGCCCTTTGTCCCTTCATGAGCAGGCTCTGTCCGACTTCTGTGTCTCAGGCCCCTCCTGAGAGACAACCTGCTAGGATTTAAGGAGCAACACCAAGCGTCAACTGTCACCGTCCCAGCCCGGACCCTGCAGCTGATCCAGACATCAGGAACCTACATGAGCTGCCTAAAAAGCTGTAAGATGGAGCTTTTGCCGGAGTCATGAAGATGAGGGGATTCCTGTAGCAGCCCAAGGTGGGTTGGAAAATGGGCCACGACCCCAGAGCTGCTGAGCCAGGGGGACTGCAAGAAGGCCTTATACCCACCCAGCAATTGCATCCTGAGGCAGCAGGCGGAGGTGACGGGGTTGGCTAAGCAGGCGCAGGCTCGCTCACCCCATCTCCCAAGGCGTTCACCATATATGGAGGAGTTTCCAAAGCTGTCCATATTTTACATACCACACCTGGTGGTGGGCTTAGAAAACACGGGTGTCAGAAACACAGCCCCTGCCATGCGCACCTGCCTTGCTCCCATTTGCCCATCTGAAACCTGCCCAGCTTGACCCCGACCCCTACTTCACGAATCTCTGCTTTGGTCCAGATGGAATGCATGTACAGCAAAGTAAAATAAAATGCTAACACAAGCTGAAAACAAAAGCACCACGCTGCCCTGCCCAGCCCCACTCCCAGGATAACCGCCGTTAGCGGTTAATGAACACGCTTCTAGCCTTTTGCCCATTCATGTGATTCTCCTGGGCCTGTACAAGCTTCTTTCCAACATCTATCAAGACACAGAAATTATATGTATAGGCATAGTATGCATTTTACAAAAATAAGATCATACTTTACACACCATGCAGCAAATTGCTTTTTTGCCCATCGGTAATTATATACCCAGGCAGTATTTAGACCCTGCTGTGGAGATGCATCCAGGGTGTGTTGTCCCAGCTGGGTACTGGGTTCAGCCCCTGCCCATACCTGCCTAACCTGTGTTTCTGGCCCTAGATTCTGCCCTAACACCTCTGGGTCTCGACTCCGTCCTCCCTCACCCTCCCACAGCCTCTGACTCCATCATTTTGACCAGAATTTATTTAATTCAACAAACACTGTTTTTGCACATACTACGCATTAGGCACCATTCTGAGTGTGGCATCAACCTTAACTCACTTAACTCTCATTGTGATCTGATGAGAGAGGTCTGGTCCTTTTCATGCCCTTTTACAGATGGGGAAACTGAGGCACAGAAGGGCACTTGCCCAAGGTCTCATGGTCAGGGCAGGAGGCCAGCAGGCTCCAGAGCCCATCTGCCTGACCACTACTCCAGTGATTCTCAGACTTGGGTGTGCAACAGAAGCCCCTGGCGGCCTTGTTAAAACCCAGATGACTGGGCTCATGCAGTAGGTCAGGCACATGGCCGGGGAATCAGCATTCCTAACAAGTCCCCAGGTGATGCTGCTGCTGCTTGTGCAGGGACCACACCAGGAGAAACCCTCCATTACTCTCTACTGCCCTATAATTCTCCCGCTCAGGCCACCTCCCGACCCCCCTCTTGAGTGTGGCCTAGGCTGTTAGGTAGACAGCTCAGGGATAAAGTCCCAGCCCCCTCCGACCAGCACATTATTTATCAAATGAACCCACGGCCAGGACAGCGCAGACCCACGTAATCATTCACAATCCACGCGGTCCCTGAGACGCAAAGACGGCTTTCACCTCCTATGACAGTTCTTCGCTGCCCCCCAAAAGCATCCCCCAAACACGTTCTTCTCTAAAGCCCAGTCACGGCGTCAATTCAGAGAACCTACTGCCCACGGGCACCGGGCTTTCACCCAAGTCTGACCCGCACTGCCCAGCCCTTTCGGCTGCTCCAGGCCTCCCAGCCTCCCCGCGGCCAGACGCGCGCGGCCCAGGGGACCGTCCCCATCCACCCGCTCACCTCCCCCGGTGGAAACACCCGGGCAGCTCCTCCCTGCCGCCCGGCCATCCCAGGCAGCCCTGTGCGGGCCGGGGAGGGTCGCCGGGGAGGGTCCCCGCGCAGGCCTTACCTGCCGATGACCTCGACGTTGGAGATGGCGTAGAAGTACTTGTAGAGGTTCTCCCGCTGCACGTAGGTGCCGCCCAGCGCGGGGCGCAGCAGGCGCAGGCGCAGGTCGGTCAGGGTGAAGAACTCCTTGAGGCCCTTGGCGCTCTCCAGGCGCGTGTAGAGGTTGTCCATGCGCCGCAGGTCGGGGCCCGCGAAGATGGCGAAGCGGTCCCGCACCTCGAAGCGCACGTGCTTCTCCTTCTTGGAGCCCGCCCAGCGCGAGTACTCCTCGGTGCAGAGCACCCGGTGGGCGCTGGTGGGCGACAGGTCCCGGGCGCGGCGGGCGGGCATGCTGAAGGCCTCCATGCAGTCCTCGGCGTAGAACTGGTAGGGCTGCCACGTGCGCCCGTTGTCCAGGGACTTCTCCAGGACCATGACGGTGGGCCGGCCGTACTCGAAGGTCACCACCACGTCATCCGTCAGCTCCACGCTCTTGTTCCACGACAGCGTGATGTTGGCCTCCAGGGGGCTCGGGTAGCGACTCCACGTGACGCTCTGCCAGTAGGTGGCCAGGCCCTCATCCTCCTTGTCGAACATGAGCCGGGGCGGGTGCGCCAGGTCGGGGTTGGAGGCGTCGCACTCGTTGCTGCACAGGTAGGGGTTTTCCTGCAGCAGGGAGAGGAGGAGGGAAACCGGGTAGGCCGGGGCTGCTCTGGAGAGCCTGGGGGGAGCCTCCTCCCTGCTGTCGGGCCCAACCACATGTCCGGGTGTCTGTCTGCCCAGGGGTGCGGAGTTTGGGCTCTGATGTCTGGGCATCAGCAAGAGTCCCCCAGGGTGGCTCATTTGTACCCACTTCCCCACTGATCCGCACAGCGCAAAAAGGGATGTAACCCTAAGGTTTCCCGAGAAAACCCATACTGTTCCTCTTCCAAGGACGGACAATAGAGAAGGGATGGTGTGACTCTCTTGTTTCAAAGTTCCCACGTGGCTCTCCATGGCCTGTAGGGTAAAGTCCTAATTCCTTCATACACTGACCCCAGCATGCCCTCCTCCTACCACACCTGAGGCTTGCCTGTGCCCCGAGCCTTTGCAGATGGCATTCCTCCCCCTTGATGTGCCCTTCCACTCTCTGCCTTGAAAAGCCCTGCTCATATACTTGACTCTTTTAGCATCGCCTACACCAAGCCGCCTTCCCTGATCTTTAAATGCACTCAGGGCTTTATTATCTCATTTCCCTCCCGTTTATGATTCCATCTCCAATCACAGACCAGGTGTATTAGCTCACTGTTTGAGATGAAGAACTTGAGCTGGGGGAGATGGAGTCACTTGCTCCGGGTACCAGCTGGGAGGAGCTGGGAGCCACCCCCAGGCCTGTGGAAGGCCAAGCCCGACAGCCACGCCTGCCTTTCCCTGCACCCCCACCCCCACCCCAGCATGCAGGTCTGCCTCCTTGGTGCCTCCTCCCTTCCCCCGCGTCTGCAGACTCAATCCAGAGGCCTGAAAATGCCACTAACAACCATACAGCACCCAGACCACTTGCAGCCCCTTTTGATGAATATTTCAGGTCTCTGGTTTGTTCAAATGGCTTGAATATGAGTTAAAACCTCTTGCTCTAAAATGAGCTGTTTGGCTCCCCAGGGGGGAAGTGGGTGCATTACCTTCTGAGGGACTGACCCAGCACCCCCAATTCAGCCCCGCTGCGTCACTGCAGCTGGGCTCAGGCCATTGGCTTTGATCTGCTTTAGTGGAGGACAAGTTCCCAGGCTGCCCAGGGCTTCTTGGTGAGCAGAGCTGGTCCTGGGGTTACAGAGGCAGGTTCCACAAAGCCCTCCTTGACCAAAATAGCTCTGACCTCAGTCCCCTGCGGCATCACCTTCCTCCCCTCACCTGGCATGGGCCTAGCTAACTGCTTACTAAATTATAGTTTATTATTATTATACTAATTATTAATATGATTATATTAATATTAATGTAGCTCATATTGCATGTTGATAGTATTTCCATCAATACCCAACTGCTGCGAGCCCAATACCTGGCCTTTTCCCTGGCCTCCCTTTGTCCCCCTGCCTTACCTTCTCCAACTGTGCTTGGCCTCCTGGTCCCCACCAGGCACCCCTGGGGCTGGGGTCCTCATAGGATCCCCCCCAGCCCTCAGCTGCACTCAGCCTATCTGTGACCGTGAGGACTGACATGGCCAGCTCTGCCAGGGGGCGGGGATCCCAGCCTGGCTGCCAAGGCCCTGCTGCCCTAACCTGCAGCCTGCACAGGCCCCCAGCCCCGGCTCGGGAAGCAGATGGTCAGAAGCTAATGAATCAGCCTGTGTATTTAGCAGCCCCACGCCTGCTGCAGAGCAGGCTCAATCAACAGCGAGTACAATGAAGAAATCCCAAGCCATCGCCAAGTCAGTTTTCTCTCTCTCTTTTTCTCTTTCTCTCTCTCCCATTTCTCTTTCTCTCTCTCCCATTTCTCTTCCTCTTCCCACCTCCCCCCATATTCCAAGAGCATGGAATTCCAGTTAATCATTTAGATGTCTGTGGGAGACTGACTGTGTCTCCTTGCCGAAGCCACCGTCAATGCTAAACCGACCGGCCTTTCCAAACATCCCATTTGCTTGCACTCTCGCTCTCCTGTTCTTCGCTAGGGAGAATTCCAAGGATCGAGCTTGGGATTAGAAGCCCAATTTACTTAAACCCACCCCACCTCAAGTGCTGCGCCGACAGCTGATGGCAGCGAGTGTAGGGATGGGGGCCCTGGCCGGGGGCTTCACCCCATCAGAGGCAGGCAGGCAGGTGCTCGCCAGCCCTCTTGGTTAGCACATTTACACTCTTCTCCATGAGATCAGATTAAGCAATAATGAAAACAGTAGTCAAGATACAGTGGTCTAATACCAAGGAGAATAAGTTAGGGATGTTTCAGGCACACATCCTACCTTTGAAGATGATACCAAAGCCAACCTTTGATATATAGAAAGCATACATTGTTTTTTAAACATTTTATGGCTTGTAAAAAAAGTCCTGTCTCTGATAAAAAGCCTTAGAACTTACTCCAGAAAAATGCTGCAACACACATTTTCCATACAAATCCATGTGGTTCATGTCATTCCATCTCCCCAGTTAGTAACCTTATTCTGGAGTCCCAAAAGCCCTAGGGTTCAATCTCACCTCCATCCCTTATGGCTGTGTGACCTTACAAAAGTTGCTTTACCTCTCTGAGCCTCTATTTTCTCATCCCAAAATCATGTGAGATAATGTATGTGAAATGCCTAGAAAATGTCTCTGAATATAGTGAACATTACTGAACAGCAACCTCACACACATTAGCTTGAGGATTTTCCCAGTAATCTGAGGGAGGGAGAAATGAAGCTGAAGCCGCAAGGCTCATTACTGGTAAAGCTGAGAACTTCATGACACAGACTGCCTTGGGGACAGCTGACTTGAAAGAGTGTAATAATCCTATTCATTGAGTGCCAACCACGTGCCAGAGCTGGGCTGGGCACTTCACACCCACTCCTCACCACATCCACGGGGGTGGGTCATCACCACTGCACAGATGAGGAGCTGATGCTGGCTCCGTGCCGTTTCTCCCGAACCCCATAGGACCCGGGCTTGGGAAATCTTGGGGGAAACGGAACCCATCTTATCTGTGATTTGCCCATCTCTACAGACACACAGAGGTAAATCACCTAAAAGGCCAGGCAGCATAGTTAGAAGGGAAAAGGTAAGGGATGCAGGATGAATGGAAGGAAGCCATAGCCCAGGCAGCCAGCCTGGACCAACAGCCCCAGAGGTCTGTGTTGGGACTTAGACACTAAGGTGGAGGTGCCTGGCATGAAATATTCTACAGAGAAACCATTTCATATCATGCTTTTCAAACCTTGTTACGGTCTCTTAAATGGTTTTGCTTTTATGTTATTTTCTGTGCAAAGAGTACAGTTGGAGTCAGAGGCCAGGTTGTAAACACCATGGACAAGCTGCAGGCAAAAAATATAATTGAATGAGAAAGTGAGCTATTAGCAGGGACAGCGTTAACCGTGCCTGTGGGAAGCCTGGCTGTTTGGACCTCCAGGCTGCTAACCCAGGAGCTCATGGAGGGGTACCCATTGGGATTGTAACCAAGTCTCGAGAAGAGGAATAAACAATTTTTATAGGGATTGGCCTTGCAACCCAAACCTGTAGGACAGAAGCTCCGTCACTGTACATCATCATTGCTGGGTTTCTGTCATTTTGCCCGGTGGCCTGCCAGAGCCTGGGCGAGTCACTCAACTTCTGGGGGCCTCAGTTTCTGAACTGGAAGGTAACCCCATGAGGGCAGCGATCTTGCTGCTTCCATTCCCACTGCAGCCCCAGTACTAGCACTCCATGGGGACTCCATGGGGACTCAGTAAATTTTTGTTGAATGAATGAAAGTCCGGTGAGGTTGAACACACAGACGTCACAGGGTCATAAGAATTACATTACGTAACACGTGGAAAGCCCCTTGTGCAGTGCTTGTGGTGGGCCCCTGGGTTTATAGATGTAGGGAAAACATCATGCCTTTTGCCCAGCTCATGACTTGCACTGCAATAAGACCTGCCGGGGATGGAGCCTTCCTCCATGCCCAGCCCTGGGCCGAGAACTGCACGTGCGTTATCCCAGTGGATTCTCACGATGATCCTTGAAGATGGGACCATTTTATTTACATTTTACAAGTGAGGAGAGCAAGGCTCGGACAGGCTGAACAACCTCTCAAGGCCAAGCAGGTCCTCAGTGGCCAAGGTGGAATAACAGTCCAGGGCATCTGCCTTTGAGCCCAGGATCTGAGACGTGGGGAAAATGCGTCCTTCACCCCAAAGGGAAAGGGCGCGCTCGCCCCCAGCCCCGTGCCACTCTTCTGCAGACTCCGGTTCCACCCAGGAGGCAGACAGACCCATCGCTCTGCCACGGAGCCGTGTGGGCAGACCCAGGGAACAGTTTAGCAGCTGACAGATTTTTTTTTTTTGAACCTGTCTGCCAGGTTGCCAGCTGAACCCGTCTCATCCTCAGCCCTGTCAACCTCAACGGGGGCTGGAGGCAGCTGCTGTGTCCAAGATGGGTGGCAGGGGTTGGGGGGGCTGCCAAGGAGTCGCCCTGGGCTTGAGGCAGTGAGGGGAGCCACTTGGAGTACCTCTATCACTGGAGAGTTCTGGGGGGTGCTGAGGGGATGGTCCCTGGCAGCGTGAACCCCTGTTCTTACAGAACAAGACTCGGGGTGGGGGGAGGGGAGATGGGGGGAGCAGAAAAAGGCAACCGAGCCTGCCCTCCCCTCCCGCCCTGGCCACAGCTTCTGGACATCGGGAGAAACTCTTCCAGCCTGGGGTGTATATTAGTTCTAAGTACCCCAACCCATGGGGTCATGCGTGGGGACTCACACCCTGCCCCTGTGTGACCTTAGGCATGGTCCTTGCCCTTTCTGTGCCTCAGTTTCCCCATTCATAAAATGAATGAGCAGGTGTGGGTTGCCCAGCTCCCATCTGCTATTACATCCTACAAATCTAACTTATAAACTCTCCTTAGTCCCTTACGCCTCTCCTCTCTGGAGGAAGAGCACGGGACCATGCCTCCTCCACACTCCAGGGAGAAAAGCCAGGGTGCCGGGGGAATTCTCCCTAACAAATTATTTCCTATTTATTGGTAAGAAAAGTTGCAGCTGGGATAAATTATTAACAAAGTGGAAATGGAGATTCTGTTCAGAGCCGACTCTAATTCTAGCTGCCCTGGAAGTCTCTAACTCTCTTCCCCTCCCTTAGCTGTCACTCCCTCTCTCTCCCTCTCATTCTCCTTCTGTGGTTTCATTGATCCTTCTCCCTCTTGCTCTCTCTCCGCCTCTAACTACTTTCCCTCTGCGTGCTTCTTTCCCCTTCCTTTTTCAGCTTCTTTTTCTTTTCAAGCAAAAGCGCCAAAACAGCATCAAGGTCACCCCCCTGGCCAGCCAGGAGGGTACAAGAGGCATTTCTTCCCTGCTGGTGAATCAGCGGAAACCGACCCGGCCCACCCTGCCGGCATCTCAAGGCAGGAGCTGCGTCTGGTCAGGGAGGCTTTTTTGTTCTAGTTTGAGCAATTTTTCTCCCAGCCCCCAGCAATTGCTCAGCCAGGGGAAGGCAGGTGAGCCTGGGCAGGGCCTCTTCCCCAGGGCTCACTCATTGTGGGGATGAGCTCCCAGAAGCCAGGGCAACTCCCTCTCGCCCCGCCCTCCGAACCTGTCCTGAACAGGCCATGATGGCCATCTCCTGGGCAAGAGTCCCCCAGACACCCAGAATCTCAGGCCAGCCTGGCTGCTCGGGCTATCCCCTGAGCCTGCCCTGGCCAGAGCATAATTCGAAAAAAGGCATCACAGTTCTTACATGACTAGGAGCAGCTTTCCACGCTGCTCCAGTTCGCCTAAATTGTTTGGGAGGAAAGAGAGCATTAAACCCATCATTTCAATCCTGCCCACAACTTGTCCTTCTAGAACCTTCTCTGACTAAGATGGAACTCTAAGAGTGCTCATGACCTTTCATTGCACTATACTCCCCAACAGTTGTTTGCACAGAGTAGCATTCGTTAAATATTTCCAAATTGAGTGGGGCCTACTCTACACCCAAATCGTATGTAATGATAATGTCTGTCGAGCACTTATTATGAGCCAGGCTCAGTGCAGTGCAATGTACTTTCCCGCCTACCCTGCTGATTTTTACTGCCCTAGTGAGGAGGCCGAGGCTCAAAGAGGTTAAGCAGCCTAGCCGGCACCACCCTGGTAGGAATGTGTGGATAGTGGAGGAAGTAGGAAGCAGACGGCTGAAGTACATGGACGTCCTTCTGTCTTCTTTTGGGCATACCAGACCGGCAGACAGCCCCAGCTCCTCAGGCCTCCTTGTCCCAACTTGGGCTTCCCTAGCAGACCCAACCAGCACCTTTTCTACAACCTCGGATATCAGGCTGCCCCAGCAGATGAGCTGTCCAGAAGAAGGTCAGTTAGGAAGCCAAGGTCAGGGGGGCAAGGACACAATACGCTGCATGGGAATCCACTGCTTGCCATAAGCCTGGTCAATGACAAACCCACAACAGCTGATTTCCTCCAGCAGCTAAACAGTCAGGTCGGGGGATGAAGGGAGGAGCATTGCCAAAGCTCTGGCTACACAAAGGTTAATCTCTCCAGCAACTTAAAAAATAAAAAAGGATAGATACTGCTTTGCCCTGGGCTTCTGTGAATTCTTCCCACAGCCAGATTTCTATAAATGTTTGGGGTGGGAAATTCTATCCCAGCTGAGCAGTGCCTGTGCAATCCCTGTGGCCTTCCATAGCCGAGTGCTATACCCCAGCCGCTTGCCTGGTACCCACATAACTAACCAGACACAGATGGGCATCAGTCTCACACAGGGGATGTCTCCCCTTCCATTTGCATATCCCTTTGACAGGGGACTCAGTACTACAAAAGTAAGATAGCCACACTGCAGGGTTTGCTCCCTAGAAAGTTTAACAATATATTTTGGCTTACACTCACCTCATTTCTTTATTCCAGGACCTTTTCTCTTACATTTGGTCCTGTTTTCTCTTTGGTAATGCTATAAACATTTTCTAATTGATCAGGAAAAAGAGCAAGGAGATTGGGAATAGCCCAAGCCTCTTCCGCCCCCATTCCAGGAGCTCAGCGATCCTCCAACACTCCCCCTCCAGGGGCAGCGGGACTTCTGAGCCACTGCCTCCCCTCCTCCCCCCCGAGTGCACACACACCCAACCTGTTCGCCCAGGGAGCGCCTGCCTGGCAGCTGCCCCAGCTTCTCTCTGCTCTTCCTGCCCACCCCCACCCACCACCCCAGGCTGGGCCTGCTACTCAAACAGCTCGACACCTTTATTTAATAATTTTTTAAAAAGAAAATAAGAGGGAGGGAGGGAGGAAGAGAAAAGGGGGGAGCTGGGGTGGGGGGAAGGGTACAGAGAGGATGAGAAAAGCTGTATCTAGAGAAGCCCAGTAAAGTGCATTATTGATTCAGGACTTAGAAAATGCTTAGAGAGTAGGAAAAGAGTCTTGCTCTTTAAAAGCTTGTGCAAAGCATAAGCTAAACACATGCAGCTTTCGCAAAGAGGGCCTGCTCTGCTGACATGAATATTTTATCATGGAGGAGAAAAAAAGTGGCATGGAAGATTTAAATGCTGGTGGGGGGAGGGGGAGGAAGGACAGGGCAGTGCGTGTCCCCTCCCAGGGGGCTCGGCTGGCACAGGCAGGGCAGCTTCCCTGCCCTTCCATGAGGTCCCTGGGGCCTTGTCAGAGCCCCTCTCCTCCTTCCTGGGAGAGTTAGGTAGTTCGCGTAGCTCTTGGCTTTCTAGCCAAGGCGCAGAACAGCAGGGCCTTGGCTGGGGCCTTTCAGGGGCCAAGGGCTGGTGGGGAAGACATCGACTGAAAAGGGAAGGATCCAAGAAGGAGTGAGGTTGGAGTCTAATCGAAGCAGCCCGCTCCCCGGTTTTTCCCTTCTGCCCGCCCCTGCCCTGCCCGCCCCCAGCCCCACCACTGCTGTCTTTACAAAACATCAATCTGATGTGGCTCCCCCTCGTCCTTCAGGTGAAGTTCAAAGTCCTGGCCCTGGCTCTGCCCACCTCCCCCATCCCACTTCCCGCCTGTGCTGCAGTGTCCTCTACTCTCTGGCCTCTGGCGCCTTCCTTTCTGACACCTGCCCTCCACCCCTCTCCCAGCTTCCACAATGGAGGCTCGCCTCTCCAGCTCTTGGCAGGTCTCTGTTTGACCCTCCCTTCCTCAGGGAAGGCAGCCCTGACCACCGCCCCCACCCCCACCCCAGGCAGCCCTTGATCACAGTTTCCCTTCACGGGTCATTTGGAGCTTGTCATGTGCGTGGTCTCTGTGCCCCCTGCACCGTGAGCTCCGGGGCAGGCAGAGGTGTGCCGGGTACATGCAAGGGGCTGCGGGAGGGCTCGCTGAGCGCCTCCCCTCCTCCGGGGGTCTCTACTCAGACAGCCCCTCGAGGGCTTCTTCTTGCTGTTCTCTGAGGAGCTAAGAGGTGGCTGGGGCAGGGGGGGAGCGTAAGAAGTCACTGGGTCTGCCCCACACCTGGGCACCTCGGGGCAGTTGCACCGCGTGTAGCTGAAGCCTTCGGTGGGGATGGGGCGGCAAAGCTGGGCTAGAAAGGTTTCATTCATTTACTCACTCACGGGTTCATCAACTATTTCTGAACATCCTTTGTGGGCCAAGCAACCCTGGAGAAGCGGCTCCCAGGCCTGGCTGCCCATCAGTAGGGGTGATGGATGGGGTCCTACTGAAAGCCACCCACTCACCAAAACCTCAGATTCAGATGCCTGCTCAGGTTTGGAAGCCTGTTGTGATTGATCCAAGGAAAGGCACCAGTGCTGTGGTGAGGGCCGGTGAGCACCACCCTCCCCACTTTATAATAGGGAACCAAGGCCCCCAGAGCTCAGCCTCACCCCCACCCCGGGACACATCTGTAGCCCAGGCACCTGGACTCTTCCGAAGGAACACTGGCCACTCTGCAGTGACCACCCGTGCACAGCACAGACAACGATCGCTGGAGGGGATCCGGCTGGGTGGTCAGGAAAGCTTCCCCAGGGAGGTGGGGTTTCAGCTGAGCCCAGTAGGATGGGTGGACAGTTCAGATATGGACAGGTGGAAGGAAATTCGACCAGGCTGGGAGGAGGGTGCACAAGATGGAGGGACTGAGCAAAGGACCAGACCAGACCTGCAAAATGTTACAGGGAGGGATGGGTTAATGCATTTGTCTGGGCCAAAAGCTTGGTAGGAAGAGCAGGAGATAAGGCCAAAGGGGAGGCCAGGAGCCAGACAGGCGGCCTTGACATTTAGCAGCTCCAGAGAAAGCCCCAACTCTGCCCAGCCAGCTTCCTTCCAGGAGGAGAGGTTAAGAAAAACCTAAGAACCAGTAACAAAGGGCGAGTGGGTTGGAGGGAGCCTCCCCCCACCCCCCGTAGCCGGCACTCCTCACTCCCTGGAACCCACAATGAGGATGACACATGCACAGCACAGGGAGTAGCTGCAGCTCAGATACAAGAAAGGATTCTCAGAGCAAAGACTGTGGAATTCTCTCCCTCTCTGGTCTTTGAATTAAAAGCAAAACCAAGACCCGTAAGGCTGGAATGCATCTGTTACAGTCCTCCGAAAGACTTAAATCAGTGGTTCTCAAACTTGGGTGTCCACTGGGAGCACCTGGGGGGTTTTAATAAACACTGATGTCCGGCCCCACCCTCAGAGGCTCTGATGTAGCTGGTCTGGGACACAGAGGGAGTGTGAAAAGCTCTCCAGGTCATTCCAAGGGGCAGCCGGGTTAGAACCACTCACTCACATAATGGTACAGAGCTGTACCAAGGCCCCTGGTAGAGGGAAGTATCTGTCCAGCTCCCTGGCCCCTGTCTTCTCTGCTTCTTCTGGAGTCACACCCGTGTGCTGACCACCTGGGCTTGGGGTCTCCAAGGAGGCTGCCCCCAGGTTTAGACTTAAAGAGGGGAGAATCACAAAATCCAAACTCCTATTTTCCATGGAGACCCCTCTCATCTAAGGCAGTGGTGCTCACATTAGAAGCCACTGAAGAGCTTTGAAAAATCCCACAGCCTATTCTGCATACCAGACCAACCATTTCAGACCTTTGTGGTGGTAGTTCCAGGGCACTGGGCTGGTCACAGCTCCCAGGAGGCTGCAATGTGCAACCGAGGTTGAGGTCACGGCCTTCGGGACCCTGAGCTAGGATAATTCTCCATTTGGGTGGGCTGCGGTAGCCAGGGAGCGCACCCGGCTTCCTTTCCCCATCCCTCTCCCCTAGGCTGAGAGGCAGTCAAGGCCCGGAGGAACCCGACTGAGAAAGGGAGGGCTGCCCTGGTGACAGGCAGCCAGGCCTGGAGCCCAGTGCCGGACCCCCTCCCCCTCCCCCCTGCTCCCCTCCATCCTCTATTTTTAGGTCCATTATTGTCCATTGTTGGGTGTATATATTTTTTTCCCCACTCCTTTGCCAGAAAACGGATTGGGTTCTTCCAGGCACCTTCCCTGGAGCTGGTGCGTAGGAGCATGTTCACTGCCAAACAGACATGAAATAAGTGAATTATCAAATAAGTGGATTAGCAGACTCCGTCATGTCTCAAAGGGCAGAGGGGGTGGGTGAATGCCACTGTCACTCCTCCTCTGCCCTCCTTCCTCCAGGCTGTCAGGGTGTGCTGCGGAGGAGAGGCTGATGGGAGCAGCATGCTGGCCCGGTACACTGGCATGCACACGCACACATACACGGATGACAACAGCACTTTCGGAGTTACTCAGAGGGCCTCACGTTAGCTAAGCAGCCTGGTTAGGAGCCCAGCCACTGGGTCTAAGCAACCACGAACAGGAATTCCAAGCTCCTCTACTTAAAGCTGTTTGACTGTGGGCAAGCGGCTTAGTCTCTCTGAACTTCACATTTGAGATGGGAATAGTAATAGGATCTACCACGTGCCTGCTGTGAGGGCTAGTTTAGGTTAAGTGTTGAGAACAGTGTTTAGTATACAGTAGGTACTCAATAAATGTTAGCTGCTGCTACTCTGAGGAGGAGGAAGAGGATGTGGAATACAGAAAACCCTCAGACAATAGGAGCAGTCAGTTATACAAAGATAAACCCTGATTTTTCTGAGTTTAAGAGCAGGACTCTCCCAGGCACTGTGCTTGAGCAAAGGGGCTCAAGTCCCTGCAAGTGTTTGCAACCTCGTGTGTGCGTGTGTGTGTGTCCCACAGTTACACACACGTGCGCATGCACATTGTTCTAAGAAGAGGACTATGGGTTCTCAGAGAGAGCTGTGACTCCCAAAAGTTAGGAGGTCCTGCTCTGGTGTTTTGCTGCTGAAATGTGGATGGGTCTCCTGCCTTTATTTGTTCCCAGGTGAGCCTTCCTGGAAGCCTGAGAGGTCACTACCCTTTCTCTCTCCCCACCCCTCTATCTCCGGGCTCCCTCTCCAGTTTGAACGTCACAAAGGCCAGAAGCAGAAGTTGAGGATGTGGTGGGACTCTGTGGTTGGACACCCAGGCCCTCTCATCTTGCAGAAAGGTGCAAAGCTAGACCCAGAAGGGGAAAGAGACTTGCTTGAAGCCACCCAACTCCTGGCTGCCAGTCCAGAGGGGAGCCTGTTCCCCAGGGCCCAGGACCCAGTACAGTGCCAGCCTCAGAGCTGCTTGACGAAAGGTTTGGCTGCTGCTTGGGATGGAGATGGGGACAGAGACAAAGTGCCTTTGGATAACTGACTTTCCCTCCTGCTCCGCCCACTTTTGGCAATTTCTGACTCCCCAGAGGGACATGCCAAGATCCTGCGATCCCACAAATGGGCACCATTCACGTTCCGCAGGCTGGTGGCAGAGGGAGGGCCCTGCGCAGTTGATGGGCACTCTGAGGGTTACCTGCGGGCTCTGTCTCTCAGTGGCCTCCCTTTCATCTTTTGGCCAACAACAGACTCCCACGATGACCGAGGGGAAATGCCTTGGTCACGTTTCATTTCCTTTTATTTCCCTGGCCGACTTTTGGAGTAAAGTGGACAAATGACTCGGGCACAGGAGGAAGATGGAATAAGGGGCACAGGAGGTTGCAAATTGTCCCTGAAGGACCCGAAACCAGCCATGCTAAGGTAGAAGGATGTCAGAGCCTCAAAGCCTTGAAGACAGGGCCTGAGCCCCTTTACATTGGAGCCACAGTTCTGGAACTCCCAAGTTTTAGATCTGGAGAGGACTAGAAACGTCATTAGTTCAATTTCTTGCTACTGACAAGACCTGAGTGGGGAAGTTACCCTCTGTGGCCATACAGCGAGATCCCACGTCCCCTCCAACTCCCTGTCAGGACAGCCACCCGGACTTCTGTGTTACAGAGTAAGGCAGGAAAGCACAGTGGTCAAGGCCCTGGAGACAGACCCTGGCCTTGTCACTGTCTGTGTAAAACTCTCAAGCCTCCCTTTCCTCATCTGTAACGCTACCTGTCTCAGCTGGGCACACAGAGAGACCTTGAGAAATGGCAGCCAAATCCATGACATCAGGTGCATTGAAAAAGTACTAGCACCTGCCGATTCTGAGCCGATTGGGGGCTGGGGGGCCTTTCACAGAACAACCCCTTCCTGTCCACCTTTCACTGCCGCTGGCACGTCAGGGAGGACCAGGGCTTATGGGCATGCCGGCTCACAGGTGAGAGCTCACCTGAGCAGGCCAGGAAGCCAGTGCACTGGCCTCAGAGCCGCACCGGCCCAGAGAGTACATCTTGGTACCCTGCTGGCTACAAGTGGCTTCCAGGCAGGTAGCCCACACCCTGTCCAAACGCCTCCAGGTGAGGTCAAGTCCAGGGCGAGTCGATGGTTGGAGACCTGGAGTAGAGGCCTCAGGCCCCCAGGGCTCCCTCAGTCTCCTCCTTTGGTACCCTTCACCTGCAATTCAGCCTCCTGGGTCGGCTGCTACCTCACTGGAGGCCCACCCCTCCAGACCTCAGATTCCCTGTGTAGGAAATGAGGGGCTTTGGACTCCATCAGTGGTTTCATATTGTGTTTACAGGAGCCCTAGGACTTCCTGGGGTGAGGGCTCATGGAACCGGGTGAGTGGGGGCGGGCAGGGAAGTCTGCAGCACCGAGATTCCAGGCCCCCCACTTTCACCTGAGCAGTTAGTTCTACTATCATGTGCTTATAGTTATTGGGGTTTTTCTCTGCGTTGGTCTTGGATCATCTCTAATACTCCTTCCAAATGCACTCTCTATTTGAGCTGAGGGTTAATTAGTATCAGCATTTATTTAGCGCCTGCTATGTGCAAAGCCCACCTACGTGGCAAGGCTGAGACACAGAATCTGATTAGTGCCTGCCGAGTGGAAGAAGGGAGGATGTGATGTGGAAGCTGGAGAGGAAATATTCAGAGACCAGAGAGAAGTCACAGCATCACCTCCCCCAATTACCCTCCTCTGTGAATCAAAGTTAACATCCTAGTCTAAAAGACATACTACAAAATAATAAGAGGCGGGGAGGGGAGACAGGAGGGAAGGGGATTGGGGGAGGGGCATGCATTTGGGCCTTCCCCCACCTCAGGTCATTCAGTGACTGGGATGTGAGTGTAAACCTTGACTCCACCTTACAATACCAGGGCTCAGTTTTCTCATCTATAAAATGGGGACAATAGTAATTTCTACCATGCAGGACATTTGGGAAGGTTTGGTGAAATATTGCATGGAAAATGCTTAGGGCTGTGCTGGGAACAGGTAAGTGTGCAGAAACCCTCTACCTGCATTTGAACTTCTCCGCCCACCCCCAAGGCCCTGTTTTATCTGTTTGTGGCCAAGCTGAATCCCAGCCTGCATTTCCCAAACTCCCCGAATGCATTCGGGAACCACCCAGGAACACTGGACAAACTGGTTAATCTAGTCAAACGTTGTTGTACAGTTGGGGAAACTGAGGCCAAGAGGGGCAGCCTCAGTTGCCCAGCAGTAGAAGCTTTGCGGGATCCTAGAAGTCCCCAGCCCCCATCCAGCGTACATTCGCTTTAACACACTGCCCCCACCAGCAGGTGGTGTGTGCTTGGGAAATTAGAAACACATTTTCATATATTTAAGCAAATCTGCTCCTGATGAAAAACAAATCAGATTCTGCAAACCGAAGCCGAACAGAACTGGTTTCTGCATCATCTGCCGTTTCCAATTTTCCTCATCACTCTGGTCTCCTCCAGGAAGAAGCCCCGTGTCCATGTGGACCTGGGACCCTGGCTGGGTCAGGGGTAGGCGAGCCTGTCAGCGGCTGCGTGGTGGGAATACAGCTTTGTAGCCCAGATACAATGGCTGGAGGGTGAGGGTGAGGGGCTGCGCCTCAGCACCCACTTTATTGAGCTTGGCACGCTCTGTTCCAGCCGCACTTCATACCCTGTGAGCTCCCCCGGGCCTCTGCCTGCCCACTGCTCACCTCTGCCCACCATTCTGCTCCTCCTACCCTTCTCCGCCTGCTGAACCTTGGCTTAATTCCCCTGGCCCTAAAGAGCTGTTAGGAACCAGGCAGAGGAAGGTTTGAATCCCAGCTCCACCATTTAGTGGGACCTCGAGCAAATCATGGTCTCCCATGTATCAAACAGCATAATAACCATCCCTGCCCCACAGGCTGATGGGGAGCTTCAATAAAACAAGCAGATGGAGTGGCGCTCTCCACTCATGCCACCCTCACCTCTCCTCCATGTCTTTGCACATACCACTCCTTCTGCCTGCATCGAGGCTCCCAAGGCTTCTCTGAATCCTTCCTATCCTTCAAGGCCCAGCCACAGACGACCCCCCAGACCCTTCTGGTACCTGGCCTCCACCTCTGAACTCCTGTGGCAAATGCTGCTTATTCCCCTCAGACACTTGGACAATAGGATCATCTTCTATTTTCTATTTTCATTCCTTTTGTGCCTTGTGCTAAATTCTAGGATGAAAATGAAATCTCCTTTTTTTTTGAGCACTAATTTTGTTCCATGCCCACAGCTGAGGGCTTTACATGTTTTAGCTCATCTCATTCATACAACCTTCCTTTGAGGTTGTGTCTCATATTATCCCCATTTTCAGAAGAGAAAACTGAGGCTCAGAGTCACCAAGGCACTTATTCAAAGTCTCACATCCAGACAGTGGTGGAATAAGTTTGAGCTCCTGTCTGCCCTGAAAGCTAATCCCAAGATTGCCACAGTATTATAAAGCCTGCCTGCCTGTCTGTCCACCCATCTCTTGCTTCATCACACATGGGATTTGAGGCAGCTTATAATGCATAAAATAAAATATAATGAAAGAAATGAAACTGTATTAAAAATCAGGGCTGGGGAGTATAGAGATGGAAGAGGAAGAGGATTCCAGGGAAAGGTGGGCTGTGAAAATCAGAAAGGTTTACTCTGAGTTCTGGAATCTGCAAGTCTCTGATACTCTCTGAAATGGTGTTTTCTCCAAGTCCTTTCCCTCTTCACTAAGTCCCAAATGCATTGCCCTGGACCCAAACCCATTCTCTTCAGAAAAGTCACGGGCTAGCAGGAACTGACAAGGACCTCACACATTTGGGGGGCTGTCAGCAGCTCCCAGTGCCAAGGCCCCACAGCCCACGCCTCCCCAACGGGCCCCAGACCTTGGCAGGAAGAGCTGGCCCAGTTCTTTCCCCAGGAAGGAGACTTCATGAAACAAGATGTTATTGCATGGAACTATTCTTGTCCTAGGCTGGGCCCTGCCTCAGGCATTTCAAGAGACTGAGCGGCTTTAACTAAGGGCTGGGTGAAGCTCAGGCTCCAAAGTCACTTTCCACCTAAGGACAGACT